>BMAC01000503.1:460488-478098 GCA_014905375.1 Phtheirospermum japonicum
AGAGAGAGAGAGAGAGAGAGGTTCCGGTGAGAATGGGTCCGTGGGTGAGAAATGAGAATGAATCATGTCCATTATAACTAATCTAATCTAATGGATCTAATTTAATCAAACGAATTAAGAATATGCGTGACCGATTCTCAAAAATGTGAGGATATACTTGAATTTGCCTGATTTTATCCACTCACCCTATATATTCTCTTCCTCATTTTACCCAGTCAATTATTCAACCGAAGAAAAATAAAAGTTAATCAAAAGATTTAAGCCAAAAAAATGTCTTTGATTCCAAGCTTTTTTGGCAACCGCCGCAGCAACGTGTTCGATCCGTTCTCGTTGGACATTTGGGATCCATTTGAGGGTTTTCCAATTTCCAATTTGCCGTCCTCCTCTGCTCGAGAAACCACGGCGGTGGCTAACGCTCGCATCGACTGGAAGGAGACGTCGGAGGCGCACGTGTTCAAGGTGGAATTTCCAGGGTTGAAAAAAGAGGAAGTTAAGGTTGAGGTTGAGGATGGCTCGATTCTGCAGATCACTGGCGAGAGGAACAAGGATCGGGAGGAGAAGAGCGACACATGGCACCACGTCGAGAGGAGCTCCGGCAAGTTCCTCCGCCGCTTACGCCTGCCGGAGAATGCGAAATTGGGTGAGGTGAAGGCGGGGATGGAGAATGGGGTGTTGACTGTGACGGTGCTCAAAGAGGAGGGTTTTTTTTCCTGATTTCTATGAGTTTTGATTTTGTTTGCACCCTAATGGCTTCGGTCAAGGATGAATCGGGTAATATTAGAGGTTAATTTTCTATTTTTAAGTCTGATGTGTTTGAGCACACGTAAGTGTCAGTTTGTGCACAATAATATTTTCGGTTGTACAAAGTCGTGCAGTAGCAAATGGTGTTCGCGCGTGTTGTCATCTGATGTGGTTGTCGTCTGATTCAAGTGTGATGTTTTTGTGCACACCTAAGTGTCAGTTGGTGCACAATAATGTCTTCGATTGTGCACGGTCGTGATGTGGCAAATGGTGTTTGCACATGTTATGATTAAAAAATTCTGCGCGTGTTGTCGTTTGATTCAAGTGTGATGTGTTTGTGCACACGTAAGTGTCAGTTTGTGCACAATAATGTCTTCGATTATGCACGGTCGTGCAGTAGCAAATGGTGTTTGCACGTGTTATGATTAAAGAATTCTACGCATGTTGTCATCTGATTCAAGTGTGATGTATTTGTGCACAATAATATCTTCGATTGTGTACGATCGTGCAGTAGCAAATAGTGTTTGCACGTGTTATGATTAAAAAAATATGCGCGTGTTGTCGTCTGATGCAAGTGTGATGTGTTTGTGCACAATCAATGTCAATTTGTGCACATTAATGTATTCGCTTGTGCACGGTCGTGCAATAGCAAAAATGGTGTTTGCTCGTATTATGATTAAAAATATATGTGCATATTGTCGCCTGATGTCGTTTATTATGATGCAAGTGTGATGTGGTTTGTGCACAAGTAAGTGTCAGTATTTGCACATTAATTTGTTTGCTTGTGCACGGCAGTGTAGTAGCAAAATGGTGTTTGCACTTGTTATTAAGTTTTAAATAATTTTTCTGTCGCGTTATCTGTAGCGTGTACTATTTTGTTCACTGATTCAATGCGAGAGTTTGCAGGTGATGTTGAATGTTCTTCGCAATTGGGCAACAGAGAAGGTAATTGACAGATTTCAAGACCAACCCTTAATATTATTTTTGTACTTTTACTTTTCTTAATTTTGCAAATTGGTTTGTGCACGAGTAAAGTATAGTTTTGTGCACAACCATGCGATAAGATCTGCACAATAATTTAATAAATTGTGCACGGTAGCATTTCATAAATTTCTATTTAAGTTGTTGGTCTATTGGGTTTTAAGTACTAAATGTGAGATTGAACTATGATTTGTCCGTATTTCACAATTAAGAACTTTGGCCATTTCCTTTTTCTTTTCATCATATTTTTTTGGTTTATTATTGATATACCATATACCTTAGTTTATTAAAGTATAATCTTGGAGATTGTAAGACAACTAGAAAATGAATCGACAAGATGGTTTGATTTGACATATAATTATTTTATTAATTGTGAGTAATGGAGCAAGTGTGCTTTTGTACTTCTGCGATGTCCCATTTATGTGCACAAGTAAGTGTCAATATGTGCACAATTATGCAATAAATTGTGCACACAAAATTAAAATAAAAAAAATTATAAAGTAGAATATTTTCTATTGTTTCTTATTTAATCACACGTTTTAAAAAGATATAACTTATTCAAAGCAGAATGTGAATACATATATTGACCGATGGATCTTCCTTTTGGCCGATGAATATTTACATAAATTACATGCACACAACTTTTTATATCTTGAAATAAATTTATTTCCACAAGAGATGTCACTTTTTCTGACATTGATGCTTCAATTGTTATATCTCAATATATATATAAAACCATACCAATATTTGAATTTAAAATTTAAACTCCAAGACCAAATTAATTTTAGAATTTTATTTATTACTTGAGATCAATTTAATAAATAAACTTTAATTGAACCTCAAAAATAAATCCCAAAATTTAGTAACATGCAAATAGGCCCAAAATTAAAAAAAATAAAAAAATCAAGAAAGCTTAATAATTCTGAAGGTTTTAGGGTCCTTTCTGTAATTTTTGAAAATTTTCTGTATAGCCTAACAACCCTTAACAATTTTCTGAAAGTTTTAGGGTCCTTTTTGCAATTTTCAAATTTCTTTATAATTACAAAAATTCCATTTGGGTTTAAAATAATTTCTGAAAAGTTTCTAGGGGTCAGAACGTAATTTCAAAAAGTTCATGGGCAGCCTCACAGTTTTCCAAAAAGATCAGGACAATTCTGTGATTTCATAAGTTTCAAAAATTATAATCAAGCCCAAAACTATATAGAGTTTTCAAAATTTCACCCAGGCCCTAAATCGAATTGAGGGCTTGCGTTTCGGGCCTCGTCGGCCACCACCGCCGGCGTCAAACTTCGCCCCGCGAAGAGACGAAGCCGGCGGCAGCGGAGGCCCGCCGGAAAAGCTCCCTGAGCTGCCGGAATCTGGGCCCGAAATCCGAACGGCCAAACAGCCGCCACTCCTGTCGCCATCCACCGCAGCCAGGCCGCCGTCTGGAGGTAGTCACCGCTTGCCCAGTAGTCGGTCGCTCCTGCCACCAGCATCTCCAAGGTCGTGGCCCAGCAGCAAGGTCCGGCGGTGCAGCGACATCTCGCAGGTAAGTTTGCCCCGATTCTATTTTCCATTTTTCAGTTTCTGATTTATTTTTAATTGGAAAAGTCAAATGCTGATTATGATTAAAGTGATTAGTCAGGATTCATTCCCATTTCTCACCTACGGATCCATTCTCACATGATCAAATATATATATATATATATATATATATATATATATATATATATATATATATATATATGGGTGAGTTCACATGGGAACCGATCCATGTGTGGGAACTAGAAACCTACTAAATTACATAGTATGTGATGCTATTTATGAATCATGTACATGCTAATAAGATAATAGTAAAAATCAAGGGAACATAAAAATAGTAATGTGAAAATATAAATAGCATTTTGCATTATTTAAATTAGCATCACATATAATGAGAGCGGTTAAAGTTCCCACATAGAAATTTGGTTCTCACATGATCCTAATCCTATATATATAGGGTTGAGTTCAAATGAGAAACATTTCCTTATATACGAACCTGCGAACTAATGATTTTATTATATACCAGCAGTGTTTTTATTATACAATCACAGTGCTTTATTAATACTTCAGTTATATACACCACTAATACTTTTATTATACAATCCTTTTAATTAAATAAGGAGATACAAAAAAAGTCGGATCCATCCATTTAATTATATGTGAGGCCCATAATTGATTATATGTTCACATATAGGGACATGATTCTCATTTGAAACTAATTCTATATATATATATATATATATATATATATATATATATATATATATATATATATATATGAAATAAAGTTCATGAATATTAAGTAAAGTAAAATAATTTTAATTTATAAATAAGTTTACAAAATTAGGATATCTCTCTCTCTCAATATATCTAATGTAGGACATAATTGTATGAGAAATAATTGGATTTGTGACAATATTTATTATAAACTTATCATATTTATATCTATATCTATATATGAATATAAATATAATATTAAAATAATATTTTTTTACATGTTTGTCATATTACATGGGAATTACCGCATAAGCTAATAACTCAACATAGTGATATAATTGGTATTGACCATAAATCAATTAGCTTAACTCAAGGTATTTAATGAGCCATCAAAACAATTTGTTAGTATTGAATGTTATCAAAATATTTTCAATTACTATTTATTTGTAATATGAATGTTTCAAACCTCTTGATTACTAACCATATATCAATAATTTATCATTTTTTAAGTCATAATATATTATGAAATATTAATATTAATTAGTGGTTATAAAACTTCTTATTGTTGAGCAATATACTATGCAAGCAATAAATGTAAATATCGAATATTAAAATATATAAATATATAATGCTAGCCTAGGTATTAAATCTATAATTATATAAAAAGAGCACTATATATTTAGGTTGCTTTCATTTTTGACAAGAAACTATATTGTTCCTATATTTAGTAGCGTTTATGTATTCATGTATTAATTATATATTAATACAAAATCCTCATATATCATGTATCTGCTTCTCAGCCTTTGTTAGTTTTGGAAAAAATCATGGTGCTTCATTGTCATACGAGCCTAATATTTACCTAATTTAGTATATTTTTTTATTATATTTTACCTAATTAAATATTTTTCTAATATTGTATTTTGCCTAATTCAATATTTTCTTTGACATATAATTCAATATCTTACTTTTATTCTTCCAATATAAAAATATAAATAAGTTATATCTACTTAGAAAAATCTATATAAGTTGAATTAAATTCTATTTATAATAAATTTTGAAATAATTATATTTTAAGAATTTTAAATATTTAATTACGAAAATATGATTTATATAAATTATTACAAAAGGAAAAATATAAAAATATAAACTTAATAATCTTTATCCAATCCTAATATAATGAATTAAAATAACATTATAAATATATATGAGAAATTATTTTTACGCCAAAAAAAAAAAGAAAAAAGGAAAACAAAAAAAATAACAATAAATAATAATAACAATAAATTATTACACCTAGAAAAATAAATATTAAATATATTCTAAATCTCTTTATCTAATTCCAATATAATGCTTTGATACACACATTATATATCTATACAAACAAATTTGTGTTTTACGCAGAGGAAAAAAATAATATTACACATACTACAAATTAGTAATTGTTTGGTTAGAAAGAGAAATATCTGTACGGCATTTTTTAATAGAATTATCAGTGCCTTATAGATTTTAATTTTTTTATATCACATATTCACATGTGACACGGGGGTGTTGTATGTTTTACATTTTTTCAAACTTAATTTTACGGATTTTCAACTTTAGGATATTTTGATATACTTTACAACTAATTTCGTGACTATTGGTAAGAAAAACTTGAAATTCTTTATTGTGAAAATCAATTTTACTGTAATTAGAACAAATAATATTCTGATTTGTGTGTAAAAATTACTTATTTTAAAAAATGATATTCCTGTTCGACGTAACGACAACTCACAACTGAACTCCAAGTAGACCCTAACGAGATATGGGTTTTCTGCTTGGTGTAATTAGAACAAATAATGTTCTGATTTGTGAAGTTTGATGATTAAGCTATGGGTTTTCTACTTGGTGTGTTCAGCTTTACAGTTAAATCATCTCTCTCTCTTTCTTTTTGTTCTGTCTGGTTTTGTGATATTTAGACCACTTTGGTGGGTCTCCTAGTTGTTATTTTGTTGCTTTGAACAAGGTGGCCGGAAGGCTTTGTACATATTTTATCTTTTAATACATGTATCGTTTCGGAAAAAAAAAGTTAATATTTCTGTAAATAAAATAAATAATGTTACGATTTGTATATACAATTTTCAATATTATTATTTTAGTATTTTTAAAGAATATTACTATTTTTCAAATCCCGCATACTAGTGTGTGTATATATATATATATGTATGTATATATATATATAATAATAATAATAATAATAATAATAATAATAATAATAATAACAATTGACGGAGAATGTCAATATCGCATTAAAATCAGTTACTTGACACTGAAAATTGGAGCAACAAATTGCTTAAAATTTTCCCCATAATATGAAACAAATCAGTTAGTTTCACATCTAATATGCAACCATGGTAGAGTTTAAATTTATATTATGAAACAAATCAGTTAGTTGCACAATATTGTGGCTAATGTGTGCAACCATGATAGAGTTTAAATCTATAATTTCATTTTATAAGCTTGAATAACTGTTTCTTTGACATAATATAGGTGGTTGAAATTAACTGCTCTAAGACCTAAAATGGGAACTTGAACATTGGAATAAGAGTCGGTGTCCACCAAACATTGTTAGGAAAGTTATTCTCAAGTTATGATAATTTGAATATTTTCATGCATGTGCTAATTGACTATACATACTCACTCTAAATTGATTAAAGTAAAAGTAACACTGTATCACAATACATTCATGGTGCTAATATGAAGTGACTCTTTTATATTATAAATACTAATTCATATTGTTGGTTTCTAACCCAAAAAATAAAACTATCATGAGTATTTATTTTCATTTCCCAAATCTAAACATAAATTTCACATATCAAATGGATTGTTAAAAACGCGGTAAATATAAAGAAAAAAAACTCGCATCCATAACATTTGGAGAAAAACAATGTTTGTGCAATTAGTAATACGCGGGTGCACACACACGAACCCTTATTATAATTGTATGAATCATCTGTTGATTTTGATGCTATTTATCTTTCTTAATACAAAATTTGTGTATTCCACGGATACAATACTATTTTTATTGTATTAGATGAATGGACAAGTACAAAACTAATGATATAGTTATAGGAAATGACTGTAATGTATTCACGGTACCATACCCACACCATCTCCTGCATTTATAATCGTTGATTTCTTAACATAAAGTAGATATTCTAAACAATGAAGTTGATACAGACGGTTGTGGGTTTTCCGGGACTCTAGCCACAAAAAATAATTGAACCCCACGAGCTTCTACTATTATGCAGAAATCACATCACATATTTCTAAATTTATCCTTCTTATATTTAGGACACATTTTTCTCAAAAAATGAAGAAAAAAAATAAAAATAAAAAAAATAAAAATAAGGGAGTTCAAGTAAAATGAATAAATTTATAATAATAATAACTATTTGTTCTATGATATGACACTATTGGAATTAACAGTGGCAAATGTTATAGGTAGGGTAAAATTGTACGTCAGACTTTTGTCATGATGAAATGCCTTGATTTTAGGCTGTGGAAGTGGAAGCATTCATTGGTTCTCCACTTGGACATTTGCTATTTTTGGATAATTCCAGCGTGCCTCAGTTTCAGTTGAGGTGTTTCTATCAAACAGGCGAAACAAAAGGAAAATAAATACATGCTTCAATTCATGAAAATACATGGTCACACGTACAAAATTACTTAAAAACATAATATGGAGTAGGATTGCATTTTTAGTTCAAATGTTTCAGGTCCGTAGATTCCTATTTTTGCACTAGAATTATATATATCACGTTTTCAAATTGGTCGTCTAATGCAATTTACTTAAATGACATGATTTGTAAGATATTACATAAAGAATAGTAAATATAATGTACTTCGTATTAATAAATAAAAACATAACATAAAGCAACTAGAAATATGTAAATTTAATCCCGAAAGAAAGTAAATCAAACCACTAATATTTATTATACATTTCCCACTAATTTCACCTACACACACAGTATCAAGAACTACCAGTCATATTGATTCGTTTTAATCATCATCATCATCATCGCTATCCTACCGTAACCTAGACCTAAGGGCATATTTGTCCTAGAATTTGGAAATCATTTTGATATTCATAATAGATACTCGTTTGTTCTCGACTCAAGAATCAAAATATGTGACTAATAATTTTTTATTTAATATTTATCTTATATTATATTATTAACACATTATAATTAAATATTATTAATTATAATATTATAATACAAATATCATTTATTTTTTAAATATAATTTGCAAAAAATACAATAAAAATAATAATTTTTTTTACACTTTTTATAGATAATTTGATATTTCTAATAAAAAGTAAATAATTATGAACATAATAATTTTACTATTTATAGAATCGTGAATATCTCAATATTCTAAATATTAATATTTAGAACCCCAACAAATACGACAAATACTAAGTGCAATACAAGCCCTAGTTGGTAATGAAATTGAACGCTCTTACGGCCACTTGTGTTACTGACTTATACTATTGGATTTAACCTTTCTTATTAAGTTTTCACCTCATAATCAATCACGCTCTTAAAAGAAATCCTTTAAGAAACTCCATCATAGCTGTTATGAAACTGGTGAAAAAAATCAAAATCAAATTAATGGAATGATATCCGATAAACCAGGAACTTTTGTTGAATGACAAAAAATAAAATCAAATTGATGGAATGATATCCGAGTGAAAATTACATTTCTAATAATATCTTATCATTTTTCTTTATATTTAAACATTAATTGAAAAAAAAAAACTGATAAAGAAATCAATTTCGATCCATTATATTGACCACATTCCAAAAAAGGTACGTGACATTGACCATCATCAAACCACATATGCTAAGTTGACAAATTCATGAAAAATGGTCCAAAAAAACTTGATCGAGTCATTTTTCTGACGTGACATTATTCTATATTTTCTTATTATTTTTATTTAATTTTAAACATCAGACAAAATCCTATTTGCCCTTCATTCTTATTCCTTGAATCAAATTAATATATTTTATTAAAAAAAATAAAAAAGAAAACAGTGATAAATAAAAAATATAAAGTAGATCTTACAAAATTATAAATAAATATAAGAATTTTATAATATTTTAATATTAGTAAGATTTTAATTAAAAAAAATAAAATTAGAATTAAATATAAAAATATAAATTGAGTTTTAAAAAATTATTTAAAATATAGATATTTATAAAAATAAATCTAATTTTATTCATATAATATTATATATATGTTTTATAATTTCTTATAATATATTTTGTTATATTTATATCTAATTGTATTAGCTAATTCTTTTTATTGATAATCATTTTCTAGTATAAATTTCTATAAATATTTTATAATTTTTTAATATTTATTTTATATTTTTATATTTATGTCAAATTATTAATTATTTTTTATTGATTCAAACTTTATTGATTAAATTGGAGGAAAAATAAAAAAAAACGGAAAGAAAAGGGAGGGCAAAGCGTATTTATAATGTTTATAATTATAGAAAAAATGATAAGAAAATATAGCACCACGCCGCGTCAGCAAAAATCTCAACCAAACCTTTTTGGACAATTTTTGTTGAATTGACCGACTTAGAAGATGTGATTTGATGATGGTCAATATCACTTACTTTTTTTTGGAATGCGACCAATATAATGGACCAAATTTGATTTATTTCTCAAGTTTTTTGTTCAATTAATGTTTAAAAATAAAGAAAAATGATAAGAGATTACTGAATCACGCCACGTCAGAAAAAAGCCCGACCGGGATAATTTTGTACCTTTTTTGATAATTTTACCAACTTAGTGTAGGTATTTTGATACTAGACAATACCATGGCCCTTTTTTAAAAATTGGACAATATAATGGATTAAAAAAGTAATTCTCTGTCCGATTGCAATCTAAACCAGAAACTTTTGTTGTGTAGTTGAAAGGGATAAAGGAAAATATTAAAGTTTTAAAATATAAAAAATAGTAAAGATTAAATTAGGTTGATATTAAATTCGAATGACACATGAGCAATCGAATCACCAATTTCTTTTATTTGTCAAATGAACTATCTGAAACTGACATATATGTTAGGAGAGAAATATTAAATTAAGTAAATATTAGACTCGAATGACACGTAAACAGCCCAAGCACCACAATTTTTTATTTATCAAAAGAATTATGAGAAAATGACAAATAAGTTAGGAGAATTTTAAAATAATATATAATTGATATTATTATAGCAAAATAAATTGTAATTTACATATATTATATATTTAAAATTCTAAAAATAAAATTATTTTAAATATTATAAATATAAAAGTTTACTTATATAGAACACTTGAAATTCTAAAAATAAAATTATTTTAACTTTTATTATAAATACATAATTTTTTTTTGTAAAATATTATTTTATATGTAATTTGTCTTTTAATTAGTATAACTAATTTATATATTTTTTCTAATAATATATGAATTATTTATACTTTTATTTTAGGATAATGAAAGAGAAATATTGAATTAGATTAAAAAGAAATAATAAAATTTTTTTTAAATTAGATAAAATACAATAAAAAAATTATTAAATTAAATTAATATTAGACTCGTATGAGCAATCGAAGACTGTAAAAACAAACACATAAGTTATAATGATACGATATTAATATAAGGGTAGATGCGACACAAGTGTAGGAAATTAACATTGATAATGTTTTTATATTAGATTCAAGGAGGTAGAATTAAATTAAAAAATAATTTCTCCTTAAAAAACAAAAATAATTTAGCGAGCACGAAATTCATCTATTACTTGGATTTCAGAAAATAAGCCAAAGACTAATAACTGCACAAAAAAAGAACTAATAAACTTTTTAAATGAGCAACATAAATAAATGTAAGGATTTACACATATGTATATAACTCAGACAGTCAGACTAATGAAAATATATAATTGAAGTTTAAGATCCAAACGCAATTTTATTTCTCCATAAGTAATGGGCGTTTGATGTTGAAGTTGGTGTTTAGTAGACACGATTTTGCGGTAGGGCAGCTAATAGATAGTGCTCTACAGTTGACGCCACTGTGTACGCTTCTGACAGAGATTGAATATTGCTTTGTTCTAATTAATTTGTCTCAAATCTCAATAATAGTGATAATAATCATTTTATTCTGCGATAACATTTTGATTCATTGCCATTGCTTTTAAAAGTGATGCTGATCCCCTCAAGAGAAAAACAATATAAATATAAAACTAAAGAAAATATAACAAGAAATTACTGAGAAAAGGAACTTATGATAAACTTGTATATCTAAGTTTGTTCATTTTTTATTTTGTGTTATTAATATACACTACTTAAATAGTTAATGTGTCTGTTATCAATGTTTCGTTTGTTAAATAAAAAATTTAGTGTTTCACTTGCTTATGTGTTATTCGAGTCTAATATCTACCTAATTTAATATATTTTTTTAATTGTATCAGATTTATTTTAATAATTTTTTTATTATATTTATATTTACATGTTATTATTTTGAAATTCTCAATCAATTCAATAGTTTTCTTTATTGTATCTTGCTTAAATTAATCCTTTTTATTTTTATCTATATTTTGAGAACTTTAAAATATGTAATTAATAATTATTAATGAATTTATTCTAAATATTAAAATATAAAATAACTCAATAATAATAATTAATTAATAGATATTAAACAAGGGCTAAGAATGTGACATCTATTGAATATGTTGAAGTATATAAATAAAATTATTAACAAATCTAATCTAAATATTAAAACATAAAATTATTTTTTAATTATTATAATTAAATAGATTAGACATGTAAAGGGACGGATTTGAGTGTCCTTTGTTTTTTTTTCCAATTTAAAACTCCATAATTATCGTAAATATATTTTATATTTATCTTTTAATATATCTTGTATAATACACAAATTTTAAACTAATATATATGCATGTATATACATACATACATGATATTAAGAAGAAATTACATTATCGATAAATAAAGATTATATAGTTAAATATATATACAAATATAGTTAAAAGCGAGCTACCGGCGGGGCAAAATTGTCATCCTCAACACTTTTAATAAGGCAAAATTAATTCACACGATTGGGGGAGACTATCAAACCAACCCCATACGATTAGTGAAACTGAATCTAAAGACTTTGTGGGCTCACATTAGAATAAAATATCATTTAGATCCTTTTTGTAAAACACTGGAATTAATCAAGGAAAATGTAGCTAGAATGCTTTGGCGCTTTACACGACGTCGTAACACGGTGATATAATATTAATTATTAATTGTTGCACATGTAAAAATTCATCAAACTAGTTAATTGATAATTAATTCAGCATAATGTCCCAGCTCAGTGACTGACTATCCATCTTTACGGTGTCACCTCAAATTGGACAGCGCAAGGTGCCATAAAATTCTTGATAAATGTAAATTATGTACGCAATGATGATTCAGGGATAATAATGATTCGGGTTAAATTTCAATTTGAACTCACTTTAAACCCATTCCATTTTGGACACTTTTTCACTTGAATTTGAATTTGAATTTGAATTTTTATTTGATTGAGGTTAAATTTCAATTTAAATTCACTTTAAACTCATTCAACTTTGGACACTTTTTTTACTTGAATTTGAATTCTTTATTTCCATACTTTTGCTCGGCGTGATTCTATAATATATGACATCCAAGATTTTGTAATTCAACCCTAATATTTAGTGAACTTTTTAGACACATCACCGTTTTATTCCTTTTAGTTTAAAATAAATTATTATGTATGTTTTATTATTTTCGTGACGTTTTCTTTTGAAAAACTATGTATATCGTTTTTTAAAATAATAATAGTTTCATTTACTTATCTTTAAGACAATAACGTATTATGTCTCTTCTATGGTGCAAAAAAACTCACAATAGTGTAGTGCAATTAAATTGAAGAATAGACTTGTACCCATGAAATTGAGAATTTTGTTCCATTGCCTCGATCAAAAATAAAATGAAAATGAAAAGGTCCACATATAATGCAGCAGTATTATTAGATTTGGATTGGACAACACTATTCCATTTCTATTAATGGCTTTTAAATTGACCAGCAAATGCTGCCACTATTGTACAAAAATTGCACGTTCCGAACAGAGTTTACTTACACTGTAATAACTAGGGGTGTGCATGGAACATTGAAATCACTAAACTCGAACTGTTGTTTGGATAAAAAGTTTTCGGATTAGAAATATTTGTTGACTTTATGATTTTTCCTTGAAATTTTTATGGTACGATTATATAAATTTTTAAATATAGGTATCGAGAATCATAGCGAACCAAATAAACTATACTAAAACTTGTTTTATTGATATTTATATTATACATGTATATTACTTTTAACATATACACATTTTGATGTAAACGACACATTATGTAAATTCTCTATTATAATGTTACATAACAAGTAATAAAAGTTTAATATTTGATAATAAAACACATTATTAACTTTGGTTATGACAAAACTTATTGTCAATAAATTTATTCCTCGAACAAATTTTAATATATATTAATTTATAAAATGATTGCTTGTATCATTACAATTTACACATATATTAACTTTTAAACAAATAATAATATAAAATTAAAATTATTAACGTACTTTATCAATATATTAAATAAATAATTACATATGAATTTAATTCATTAAAAATTATTTCATTTAATTACTCATCAAAAGTCGGTTGTCATCATATTAAATTGATAAATTAAATTTCTCTGGATTTCTTTATTTCTTATTGAAAAAATATTGATAAATTATACATGCGTGCATTTGTTTTAGTTTCACAACACACACACACAATTTATTTTTGCAACTCAATTCTCTTCTAAGGAGCTAACTTCCAAGAGCCCTCTATCACCTGGAGCCCGAGCGGAAGTGAGTCATCGGGTCGAGAAGTTTAGAACTTCGTGTATTAATTTTCAAAATTTTCCAACCCATCCCGTGCTGTCCCTCACACACACACACACCATTTATTTTTCGTGTATTAATTTTCAAATTTTTTTCCAACCCATCCCGTACTGTCCCATTCTGTTAGAACAAAATATTCGTCCCGACTTTTTGGTTTGTACTTTGGTCTCTGTGGTTCAATACTGGAGATTTAATTTCAAAATTTTCAAACATACAATTCAGATTTGCAAATTTTTGAACCATCATAATCATGCACACCCTCAATAACATCCCACGTGAAATATATAGTGGAGTTTCACAAAAATAATGAAAAAATTAAGTAGTTACGAAACATCAAGCCAACATTCAACTTTATTTTCAACTTATATTATAAGAAACTTTTACAGTGCTTTCACGGTACCATTCCTATCATAGTGAAGTTTAATAGGAATCATTAGATTAAATTTAGACTTTTTAAATTAAAAGATCTATGGTTGTAATTGCAGAGGGGGGTATAACTCGTATTTTTAGCATGATTTGAGTCCGCCCTCTCGTTCAGCCATAAAGTGGGCACCAGAGCATGGTCTTTATCTATTTACAATAATGAAAGTTTTCCTATATTATAAGCAATGTGAAATAATTACAAACCCCGAATTTGCTAATTCATACTTATAAAAATTAACATAATTAAACAAATATTTTGTGTAGAATGTGATAAATAGTAGCAAAATTAAAAAACGAAATATAGGGGTTTAAAAATTTGATTATATAGTAGTGTCTCTTGGCGAAAGATCTTACTAGAAAACGTGAATGAATGATTACACTTGAAACATAAACAACTAGTAAGGATAACTAACTCCCAGGAAGTAAAATAGTTACGAATTCGGTACTACTCTTTCAAAAGATTAAAAATCACAACCATAAGATTGAATATTAATAAAAAGATAAATAATTTGTTTAATAAAATGTTGGTCTAGATATTTGCAACACGTACAGTAAAATATGTCTCTTTGGACATAATAATATTATTGATTGAATAAAACGTTTTTAAAATATAATAATTTAAATTATTGATTAACATGCTTTTGTGGTTATTTTTAGTAGCGTTTTAGTATCTTTTTATCAGTGTTTTTGGTATAAGTTGGACCATTCGAGCTTAATTTCGTATATTTAGATTTCTGACTTATTTTACCGTGTTTTGATCTAATTGATGCAAAATAAGTGATTATTGGATGTTTTTCACTTTACAGCTAAGTACCCGGGAGTGTTCAGCGCGTTAGAGATAAAGTACAATGATCGAGAGGTGAAGATCGAACTTTCCGGCGAAAAATAGCAAGTTCGTGGAGTTAATGGTTACCCCTAACGGTTATACCAACCGTTAATACCAACCATTAGCCTTAACCATTAGTAACAGGCCCGAAAGACAGAAAAGAGGCTAACGGTTGCTACTAACGGTTGCTCTGACCGTTAGCAACCAACCGTTAGCGGGGCCCAGAATGCAGCAGACAGGCTTTTCGGCACAGATCACAGAAAACCCTATAAATACCTCTTTTAATCCGAATTTCGAGCAGCTAGGTCTGCATGTACGCCTTCTAACCCTAAATTCAGAGTGTAATCTGAGGGTTTCAAGACAGACAACAACAACAAGACGCGACGATCAAGGAGCGACGAAGAATCGACAACTACGAGTCCTCGAGCCATTCAACGTCGATTCATCCATTGGAGTCCTGTTCGCTGCGTTCTCTCTTCGGAATAGCCGAAGATATTTCGATTTCCAGTAGATTAAACGAGTACTTTGAACGTTTATTCAATTCTCTTAGTTTTTAATCATTAGTCTTTAACGTTTAGAATAATTGTTCGTTTATGTTCGTATTGTTGCTTAGTTTTGATTTGCTGAACTATTAGTTAATTGATCTTAGTTTATTTCAGTCTTACATGCTTATTGTTAGTAGTTTAATATTTCGTTGGTTGGAGATTAGTTTATGCATGCAGTTTACGTTAAGTTCATACCAACAGTTAGTGTTAACTGTAACTGTTAACGGTTGGACCAACAGTTAGCAGTAACCGTTAGTGCTAACGGTTGCAGGCAGCAACAGTTAACGCTAAGGGTTGCAACAGTTAGCAGTTTTTCACTTGAATGTTTAGTTTAAATTGCTGATTCTGAATTACTTCTTAGTTATTGAATTAGTTATTTATTGTTTAAATTTATTTTATTAATTAGATAATTTATTTTAGCTTAGTTAATTAATTTAGTTTTGTTCTTTAAATTCGTAGTTAATAAATCTCATCAAACCCCCTTATTTGTGTGTGTTATCTGAAATTGAACAAAACTATTTAAGGATTCCGATTGTATGTTTCTCGAGAGACGACTCGAGTAAAGTTGCCTAACTACGCGCGACCCCGTTCTCATGCGGGCAAGTTATTGATCTTTTGACAAATTTTCATAAGTAAGCAACTAAAAAGCTTGAATCAATTATGAATATACTTATTTAATAAATTTAAAATGTAAATCATAACATATAAAATTATTATGAAAAATATGTTAAAATTATAAAAATATTCAAAATAATTTTTTATTATAAGAAAAAAAAATAAAAAATAAAAAACATAAAAATAAATATAATTATATAAAATGATAAAAAGTAACACTGAAGTGAAAAAAAATCCACCTACAAATGAAACTCAATGCTAAAATATATGAGAGTTAGAGGTTATCACAGCGAATTTTCATTGCGAATAAGCGTCACTTTGCACATTTTGCAGTTCCTTTTTAAAGCATCATTTATGAATCGATTCTACTTTAATTTTTCCACTCATGTCAAACTCTAATCAACACTATCTCTTTCAGATGATTGATTTGTATCACTTGGACTATTGTTTGTAATGCTAGTTACAAACAATAACTAGTATTATTGGTGTCGGTTGGTAATCAATAAATGCCACCCGAACGAAAATTTTAATTTCTTTTTATTTTTATATAAGGTGATTCATTGCGAATAAGCGTCATTTTTGCACATTTTACGGTTCCTTTTTATAGCATCATTTATGAATCAATTCTAATTTAGTTTTTCCATTCTTGTCAAACTCTAATCAACACTACCTCTTTCGGATGATTGAATTGTATCACTTAGATAGTGGAAAAGTTGACAGATAAGTCACCTTTACTGCCACTCTACAGAATCGTACATGAGATTTTCACCTCATACGGCTCCTCGTTCAATTCTTTCGAATTCATTGGATCCCTTTCCGCGCTCGAGAATCCTCTCCCCTCTTCGACTCTGTCCCGAAGAGTAACTAGGACCAATTTAGTCACGTTTTCATGTTCCAATTGAACAGTTTTCATTTTTGATTATTCTCAAAGGAGAAGATTATTCTCTTTACCAAACATATGCGGATCCAACCACGAGCCTATAATAAGAACAAGAGATCTTTCTCGATCAATCCCCTTGCCCCTCATTCTTCGAGAATCAGAAAGGTCCTTTTCAAGTTTGAATTTGTTCATTTGGAATCTGGGTTCTTCTACTTCATTTTTATTTAATATAAATTTCTTTTTCCCTTTCTTTTTTTTATATCATTCCTTAAGTCCCATAGGTTTGATCCTGTAGAATTTGACCATTGAACGAAGGGTACGAAATCAATCAGATTCATTTTTCGATCAAAAGTACTATGTGAA
>BMAC01000503.1:478321-499015 GCA_014905375.1 Phtheirospermum japonicum
GAAATTTTAAAGTCTGATATTTAAAATCTCGGGTATTGAAAATGATATCCAATAGTAAAGAATTATTGTTTGTTATAGAATTAAGAATTATTTATTATATTTATCAAATTATATGTGAAAATATTAAAAGGGCAATTGCCAAATACTACATAGGCAAAAATATTTTTGTCAAATACTATAACTAATTATACAAAATGTCAAATAGTCCAACCATAAATATACAATTACAAGGTTACCACTAATAATAATAATAATATAATAATAATAATAATAATAATAATAATAATAATAATAATAATATCAATAAACAATACACCACCACCTCCCGCCGGCCACCCCCACTGCCGCTGCTGTCCGTCCGCCACCGCCGTCGCCGGAAAAATTTCCGGTGAGAATTTTTTCCCCCCCAACAAATATAAAGTTAGAAATCTAACTATAAAGTAAGAAATTTTCATACTTTTTCATACATAAAATCTGAGATTTTCACTATAAAGTAAGATCTTCTCTTTTTATTTTTGAATATAAATTAAAAATATATTCATTTTAAAAAATAAAGTAAGAAATTTCATTATAAAATAAGAAATTTCCCTACTTTTTCGAATATAAAATAACAAACTTTCTTAATTTAAAGGATATAAATTAAGAAACTTTATTAATTCTTTGAATATAAAGTATGAGATTTCACTATAAAATAATATATAATTTTTATTAAATAATAAAATACATAATAATAATTTTCTATTAAGTAAGGATTTTTTTTTCTATTTTTTTGGCAAAACAAAAGTGTGTAATAAGTAAAAAAAAAAGTGTGTAATAAATAAAAAACACATCAAAGCAAGAAACTTTTGCAATCAAATAAAATACTTTTTGTCATCGAGTACGAATTTTGGACATTAAATAAAGAATCTGTTACATATAGTAAGAAATTCGAACATATAGTAAGAAATATTTCCGATGACCGGAATTATTTTTTGGACATTAAATAAAAAATATTTGGACATATACTAAGAAATGTATGCACATATAGTAAGAAATTTTGGGTAAAAAAAAAAAAAACAACGTCGAAAATAAATTTCGGCAGTCGGAAAATATTTTCAGATGATAAGGAAAAGAAAATGTGATCGGAAAAAAAAATCCGGCGGCCGGGAAATTTTCCGGCCGGTCGGTGGCTAACTTTATATTTGTTGGGGGAAAAAAAATCTCGATGGAAAATCTTTCGGCGGCCGGCGACAGCAGGTGGCCCCATTTTATTATTATTATTATTAGTTATTTTAATTGTAAGGGTATTGTGGTATATTCATATCACAGTTTTGGACTATTTGACAAAAAAGTAAGTACTATTTGACTTAAAATTGGGCGAAGGACTAATGACAAATGGACCTCTACTTGGGTACTATTTGACAATTTTCCCTTAAAAATATTGTATTAAAAGTATTTAACTATTTATATTAATGTGATATTGAACAAACGAACACTAGCCAAATGATGTCACCATTGGTTTGATGAGTGGTGTGTGATGTCAGCAACTTCAACGATGAATGATGTCAGCAACTTCAACGATGAAAATGGATGGTCAATGTAACAAAAATTATTATTTTATTTCTGTTTTTTTATTTTTAATAAAAGAATAATAATAAAATGTTGGAATACATTACAAATAAATACAAACCTTACAAATAATTAAATTTTTTAATATTGTTTCCAATTTTTTAGTTTTTAAAAATTTTCGAATTCAATATTAAATTCATAAATATTTTTCTATTATTTATTTCGAATTCGATAAATTATTGTATTTTACTTGAATTACAAAATTATAAACTACAAAATTTTATTTTTTTATTTACACTATTCCCCAAAAAAAAGGAATTTTAAATTTCTTTTCGATTTTTTCAATTTTTTGTTATTTCTTCAATTTTTTAATTATTGTATTTATTTTTTGAATTATAAATTATATTTATATATTTACATTGTTTTTCTGAGTTTTCCCAAATTAATAAATAATAATAATAATAAGAATTTACGGTGGAGATTAATTTGGACTATTGATCTCCCTAACGGTCAAGAAATGCCCGCGGGACCCACACATCACCGTTGGCGCGCATTGGAGTATTTTGGTGTGATCATTTGGCCTTTATCGCGGGGGCATGCTCTAAGGGCAAACATGGCCTCAACGTCCTTTCCTAGTACATGATGATATGATGATAAGCGCATTTGAAGAGATATTAATCTGCAATTGATTACTCTTTTGTCACTAATTATATCCCTAGTATGCATTTCCATTTTTACTTGGAAGACGACAAAAACAATTTTGTTGCCTTAAAATGAATTAATTTTAATACTTTTATAAACAAAAATGTATTCAACACAGAGTGCATTTATTTTATTTGGTTTTCTCTAAATCTACTGAAATAAAACGAAGATTGACCCTACACTGACAACACAAAAGCAGACATATATGATCAAGACCAAGAAAGTAGATGCAAACGTGGTGCTAAAAGATGTGTTGATCTCTCTATTTAAACTCGAGAAAGCTTGTGCTTTGAACACACACATCAAACACAAAAGAAAATTGGTGAAGATGGTGAAGGCATATCATGGGCTTGTGAATATATTAGAAAAAAACAAGTCTTGTTTGGGAATGATATTTGTGCAGCTTGCATATGCAGGCATGGCCATGTTTTCTAAGTCAACAATCTCAAATGGAATGAGTCCTTATGTTTTTGTTGCCTATCGACAGGCATTTGCCACTATTGCATTGGCTCCATTTGCTTATTTCCTAGACAGGTTTAATTATTATTTTCTTCTTTTTAAATATATACAATTCATTCTAATAATTAACTTGTCACGTCACGTGTGTTTTCTAAATTATAATTTAATAATTTATTTATCCTTTTTATAGGAAGAAAGCTGATCCGATGTCATACGGCCTAATATGGAAGGTCTTCTTGATATCCTTGTTTGGGTATGATCCTGGAATCAAGTTTCTATTTTAATTTCATGAAATTATAAATTAATTAATGTTTCTTGGACTAACATTTTCAGGATCAGTTTGAGTTTGAATCTCTACTCGTATGCGATCAAATATGTCTCTGCAACTTTTGCCTCTGCCAGCATTAACACAATTCCTTCGCTTACCTTTGTGATCGCGATTGCATTAAGGTATATTGACTAAAATAACCTCGGAAAATCAACTTTATTTCACGATTAATTACACTACGCACCTCAACTTCAAGAGGGGTGTTCGTAAGGTAAATACTAGAGGTGGCAAAACTCTCGAAGCTCGAGCTCGAACGAGCTCAATTTTCTCAAGCTCGAGCTCGGTTTGAATCGACTTGATTTACATAATATTAATTAAAAAAAAATATAAAATAAAATACTTAATATTAATTTTTATTATATATCTAGGATATATATATATATATATAAATAAGGGAGCATAATAAGGATAAAATGATAAATTTAGTAAAGCTCGATTAGGCTCGCGAGCCTCTCGAGTCAAGTATTACTGAGCTCGAGTTCGAGCTCGATACATAATCGAGTAGCTCGAGCTCGGCTCGATTAACCTCGAGTCGATTTCGAACTTTTCTCGAGTCGATCCCGAATAACTTACGAGCCGACTCGGCTCACTTACACCCCTAGGCAAAACGAAACTAGGCTTGTGAGTTGACACGGAATGTCCGAAAATAAAATCAGACTGGGTTCGTATTTTATAGGTGTAAAAAACATCGGGCCTAACCGGCCTGATGGGTTGGGTTAGCCCAAATTTTAGCCCCGTCCCAGTGAATTTTGTGCACAAAATGCATACATACGCCGAGTTGAATAATTGGGCCCACCCAACCCAACCTGTCTTTTTATCACCTCTAGTAAATACAGACTTTATTAAAGATATGAGGTTTTTTTTAATAATTTAATTAAGCCTTAGGGGTAGATTTTGCAATTATCCCATTTAATTTGATTATTCATTATTTTCAAGAAATATATAACATTTATTTTTACATTTGATTTTGAATAGGATTGAAAGTCTTTCAATCAGGGAGTTTCCAGGGATACTCAAGATTGTGGGTTCTGTGATTAGTCTTTCAGGGGCAATGGTGTTTGCTTTTGTGAAAGGGCCACAAGTGAATTTCTTGAATTGGATCCAACATGAAAAAAATTCTATTACACATTTCAGCACTAAAGAGAACTGGGTACAAGGTTGTTTGCTTATGCTTTTAGCCAACATCGCTTGGGCCTGCTGGCTTGTCATGCAGGTTGGATTTAACAACTCTCCACTTTTTTCTTTATGGATATTACACAGTACTTCGAATCTTAATAAATGATTTTCTGATTTAAGATCAGAAAATTAAAAATCGTGTAATCTGACTAAATTGTATCAAATAATCAATCTCTTAAATATGTATATAATTATTCTAAGAGGCCCGCCTAGGTTTCGCCTAAACTCGCCTAGGCTTCACTAAAACGCCTCACCTTGCAAAAGGCTTGAAAAAACTTGGAGATGACAGTCAACTTATAGTTGACCGTCTCGTATGTATGTAACATATAATTTTTTTGTTGTGTTTTAACTATGTTTGTATTTTATTTCCTATTTTTCGTTAAACTCAACTATCTTAATATATTCGTTTTCAATTCAATCGTGTGAAATTGTTACAAAATTAACAATTTTAAGTAATATATTAATTTTAATTATTTTAAAAACTATTTTTTTGCTGAGAAGTTAAAAAATATTGAACACACATTATATTATTTTATTTACTTATTAATAAAAAATAATTGAAATAATATAAAAAATGAAAATGTCTTTTGCCGCCTAGGCGAAGACCTGAGACTCGATCTCGCCGCCTTGACACGGCTCACGCCTTTTAGAACATTGGTTTTAACTTTGAAACACAAGTAATATACCTTAATAACTTCTGTGGCAAACACTTTCTCTCAACTTAACAAACTTTGAGCTTCAATTTGATCATCACCAACTTTTGATCCTCAATTTATACTTTACACTTGCACAACACTTATTGCAAAAGCATAAATGTTTGTGAACACTCATTTAGTACATGGCATGATAGCACTTGTATAATCCAAAAGTGATCATTACTGAATTGATTAATTAATTGATCATATGTTTTTGTTTTTTTTAATTTTAATTTTTTGGTGTGTAATTAGGCCCCTCTAGTGAAGCAATATCCAGCAAAATTTCGCCTTACAATGCTGCAGTGTTTGTTTAGCTGCATTCAGTCATCAGTTTGGGCAATGTCCATAGAAAGGGACTTTTCATCATGGAGCCTTCAATGGGATTTTAACCTTTTTTCCGTAGCTTACTGCGTATGTCTTTACAACCTCACTAATGCCTTTAAGCTTTAATTTTAATCTTGAGGATTATTATTTAATTAAATAATTTTATATCCTGCTCCATTTTTACTAACACGACAAAAAATAATCTTGACAAAATATCTAAGTTGAAGGTATATATGTTCCACTAATTAGAAAAAAACATCCCTAGTGTATTGAAACAGGGCCAACACTCAACATACCACAATGTTTTTTTAATGTTTTTTTTTTTTTTAAAATTAAAATGTGGCAGGGTTTAGTAGTGACTGGAATATCATACTGGTTGCAACTGTGGGCTGTAGAGAACAAAGGACCCCTTTTCGCTGCCACGTTCACTCCATTGACACTAATATTTACTGCTGTTCTCTCTGCATTTATTTGGAAGGAGATGCTCTATTTGGGAAGGTTCGTGATTCTAAGAAATAAAAAATCTTGATTGAACAAACATTTGAGGTGTCCCATTAATTATGGTGCTCCAATTCCTATTTCACTTCACCGATTTCATGACATGATTTTTTCTTTAAATAAATTTTTTTGATATATATCTTTATTGCAAGAAAAAGAAGAAAATTGTACTACTTTCTTTATTTAGTGTGGAGGTTTAATTTATTATGGATGTTGAAATTAAAAATACAATTTATTTTTGGTGCAGTATTTGTGGAGGCATGTTATTGATAGGCGGGTTATACTGCGTCATCTGGGGGAAGAATAAAGAAGCATCTCAAAAGGAAGCTAATGAAGAGATAACTGATGCTAAAGAGGAAACCAATATTGTGTAGTCATTTCCTAAGAAATAATAATAATAATAATATATAAAAGATTGTGTAGTCCATTATTGATCATTATACTTATTTGTGATTGTAATTCTTAGCAGATGTATATATGTACCATTTCAAGAATTTAAAATCTTAGTATCGAGTCAGGTATGTCACATATTTATTTATTTAATATACTAACCCTAATTTTGCAAGTGATGCGCACTGTGCATACCCATTTCGACTCAATTAAAGTGAGCACTATGGAGTATGGCAAATATTGCAAGTTTTCGGGCCATTGCAAATCAAAGAAAAGGATGCCATGTTCCAGTTAATGAGCTGATTGATTGGACATTATTGGGGAACAATTAAATTCGAACTCATTTATTTGGAATCGGAACTTAAAACTCACGGATATCCAATGTAATTATTTAGAGCATCTCAATTTAAGTATATTTTTTACTATATAAGCTCAAAAATCTTATGCGGCGAGAAAAAATATAGACAATGTCTATCACCATCTACATCTAGATGGTGTGTTTTGATATTGTGTATTTAACAATTTAACTTATTTATTCATCATTAATATTAGTTAATTTATTTCTCTCTCCTCTCCACAAATAATAGTTAAGTATTATACACAATTCACATTTACCATTGGAGAATATTTCTAAATAATAATATTGTATTTGCCATATCATTAGCAATTCACATTATCCCATTAGAAATGCTCTTATAGTAGGCATGAGACCAGCGGATTGTGCGGATATTGAGAATTGAATTATTAATTTAATAAATATTTATTTATTAATATAAGCAATGTTGTTTTCGTCTGATAAAATAATTTTCAATTATTTTTAATTTTAAATTATCGTTATTTGACGTTATTTGACATAAACTTCATCCGTAAGTTACACAAAATTATAAATTGACACTTTTTAAAACTTTTTGATAGTTACAAAAATACAAATATATAAAGACACGGTAATTAAAAAGAATATAAAGGTCACATATCTCAACACGTGTTATAATATATTGGTACCTTACAAATATAAATATTTCAAAAATTGAAATACTAATTATTAAAGATATTAAATAATAATATTAATATTCAATCAATGTTTCGAATTATATTATCATTTTAAGATATCGTCAGCTATCTACGATGGAACATGAGATCAACGTGGTATCCCTGCCAAACGTAATTTATTTACATGTTTAGATTACCATTGCTACTGATTTCTAAATAAATATTAAGATTATACTGTAACTTTTTCGTAGTTTATTTATATCTCAAAAACTGTAAATTAATTAAATTAAAATAAAATTTCTATAAATAAGTTCTTAGTAATTATTTATAAAAATAAAAATTAAAAATATAAATTCAGATAATAAAATATATTAAATATTTAATTACTTTACAAATAATTATTAAATAAACTTCAAGATTAAAAAATCATCAATAATATAAAACAAATAAAACAAATCTGAAAATTTTATAAAGTTTGTGGAAAAGATATTAAATTTCTAAAGATCTATAAAATATAAAACAAATTAACTCATAAACAGTCATAAAATTACATAAGTAAAATATAAAAACTTACATGTAGTTTGAAACTAATCACGCTTTATTGTGGTTTTATCTAATATAAATTTGAGATTTATTTAATAATATTTAATAATATTTTTTTCATATTTTTTATTTTTAAGTTATTAATTATGCATGATTAAATATTCTTTCTCATATTTACTTAACTTAATTAACAACTTATATTATTATTATATAATATTTCTAAATCTTTGGTTTTCAAATTTATTAAATAATTATTAAATTTAAATAATAATTTATTATATATATTTTCTAACTTCAAGTTTTAAAATTATTTAGTATTTTATTATAACATTGTATATTTTGTTTAGAAAGTCCCAATTAATTTTTTGGTCCTGTTTTTGTTTTGGTAGATTTTTTACTTTATAGAATATTATAATATTTTTATTTTTTTTTCTTCAGAATTATGAAATAATTATTTAGAAGTTAATCACACTTTATTATATTTTATATAATATCAATATTTATTTAACTTAATATATAATTTTTTAATAACATACATTATTATTTTATATAAGTTTAAAATTCTATTTTCAAAAGTAATTATATAATTATATGAATTGATACGATAATTTACTATATAGTTTTTCTGATTTCAAATTTTGAGATTTATTTAGTATTATATTATAATATTTTATATATAAAAGTTTTCAATTAAATTTGTGACCTCAAACTTTATTTTTTTAATACTTTATTATTTTTATTGTTTTTATTTATTTGGTATTTTATTATTTTATATTTTTGAGAGGAAAGATAAAAAATTCGCAGAAAATGGCAGGTTTTGGGTGGTTTACGGCACTTGCAGCTTTTGGGATATGACTCCTCTCTTCTCGATGATTAGACTATCTCCAACAGACTTCTTATAATGACGCATTAGCTAATTTAGGGAGTCAAAATAATAAGATTTGCCAATAACCTCATTATAAGGACTCCTCAAATTAGGAGCTCCCTATATTATAGGAAAGTTTTATTTTTGGTCTATTATGTCGGCCACTTTCCACAAAAGTTAGGTGATATTGGCCAGCATCAAATCACATCTTCTAAGTTGGCAAATTAATCAAATAAGGTCCATTTTTATCACGTTCGAACTCAAATGCTGACGTGGCATGGTTATTTAATTTTTTATTATTTTTTATTTAATTTTAAATATTAAATAGAGGAAAAAAAGTCATTTTTTCCCTTTCCATTTTGATTTTTTCCTTTATTTCTTTCTTTCTTTTTTGGATGCAGCCTAATAATAGCACCAGAATTTTTTTTTTCATTTGCAAATTATATGAGAATAAAAATAAAACCTATATAATTGAATCGCACAGAATACAAAATAATAAATTAAACAATTTTCTTTATGAGAATACGAAAAATAAATAGTAATGTATTTCTCATGGCAAGTCTCAAGAGATATTAGCAGAAAATCTGCTACACAAGGCGATAGGATATGAGAACGAAGGCCCCTCGAAGATCAATAATCTCAACGAAATGAGGCTTTATCTAGCGACAATAATTTTCACGCCGAGTTATACGAACATATTAATAAAAGCCTCGCCCCAATTTTATATTATTCGTCACAATAACAAGCTAATTTATTCAAACCTAGATTATTCCAATTGAAGATCTAGAACTATAATTAACAAATGTAATTGCGTTTTCAGGTCGGGTTTGTGAGAATTAGACAAATGGGCACCGAAACACCCATTCAAAAGCACAAAGTTGTGCTATGATGCCATTATTAATGTAACAGGCTAAACAATTGCTGGGAAACCAGTAGAAAACCTGTCGGTATTTTTAGAGCCACTAATCAAGCTCTCCCCGTTTTTGCATTTCAGCCCTAACATCTGTATAAAGAATAACAATTGTTGGAAAAGTAGAGATCTTTTTCTGCAGGACTGTGATGGAGGTGGAGACTGAAAACCCTAATAATCAAGAGGATGTTATAGCACTCAGATTGTGAAGTAGAAGAGTCAGGGCCAGAGAAAAATTGAAATCAAGACAATTGGTCGCTTTCTACACAGCGGCCCCGCCGAGGTCGGAGAAGACCTATCGGCGCGTGACTACAACAGGCACTACTCGGATGTTTGCAAGGAGTTGGAGGCGGAGAAGAATCGGAACTTGGCAGACGGTTATAGAGGCGACGGCGGCGGAGATGGGGGGGCTCTAGTGCGACGCGCCGGTGGATGGGCTGGGACTGGAGGAATCGGAGCGTCACTTGGCGGCGCTGGATGAGATGATAAGGAACGCCATCGTGAAGAGTTGAGAAGTTTTGGGCAGAGGAATTGGGGAAGAAAAGGATTTGAAGGAAGGGCAAAAATGACTTTTTACAAAGAAGATACAAAGGAGACGATGACGGTAGAAATTAGGGTTCTCTTATTTATCAAAGACTCCCTTTATATAGGGTAACAATTATATGTCTACATAATACATAAAGATAATAAATACCTAAATTTTCATTTATCAGTTACTTATTGACGAAGACACACTAATTGTGTTTTTCCTTCAACACTCCACCTTGTGCCAAGTCAAAGGGTGAAATGGTGTTTTATTGTTGCCTCGTTAAAACTTTGCTTGGTCTAAGGAAAAAGAATACAACACACCTATGTTGAGACTCCCTCTAAAGTGTACATGTCTCTCTGATATGTACATCTATCAAGAGAACTTTGGAAGTCTTCACTTCCTCAATTTACTTGATTCTTGAGAAAGTGCATAGTTATTGGTTGTAGAGGAGTTGTGATGATATTACTCATATTATCACATTTTTTTTCAGTGATAGAGTTCAAGGCACTATTATCCGATATATGAATGGTCATAACATTTACCATTGATAATCACAAACTACTACACATATGATAATGATCTCTTACATGGATCGAATGAGCAACCAATATGAACGATACTATTTGGTGTTTCACAGTAGGAAGTAAACTCAACATTTTCTTTAGGGGTTACAAAACCATATGCAGTCCCAATTATATTTATGAAAGGGAAAAATAAACCCGCGTCAATGGTTTCATTTTAGGTATCAAAATACATTTTGATTTTATTCCAGTGACATTGCGCTTTCTTGAGTTAATCCAAGATAACAATTTTGAGAGATTAATATTTGGTCAAGTGTATTAGTAATGGTACAATAATGCTCATATTTTACGTAGGTAGAGAATTTCAGCTCCCACCAGTTCTTCGTCATTCTATTGACGAAATTGATATTTTCTTATATATTCACTTTGACCAATCATAGGAGTGCTATCATATTGCACTTATCCATATTTAATTGCCTGATATCTTTTGAATATATGCAAACTGTATAATTTAATATTCCACAAACTCGGGTTTTAGTTTAAAGCCTTAACATGACCGGGTTTTCTCATGATTCATTATCTCAAATTAAAATTTCAAATAACTAGCGATATCTCTTATTTCATTAAGAGTGTATATTATGTTCCTTTCATCGACATATACAATTATAATCGCAAATTCGAAATTTATTTTCTTTATAAATATGCAAGGGCATATATTATATTTTCCCAATCAAGTAGTCACTTAGACGGTTATAATTGCAAATGCACTCTATGGCTTAGAGTCACTTGCCTTGGTAATGAAAGGCTAGCTAGCAATCACTTTCGTATATATGTATATATCTCTCTAAATCAATATCCCCACAGAGATATGATGTAAATAAGTCAGAATAAACTATTACATGTTTGGAGTAATATATCCAAAATTTGGCTTGATCCAACGGTTCGATTGTGAGAAATCTTATTTTGAAAAATGTTGCACAGAAAATTCTGAAAATAAAATCTGCTTTGTTCGAAATTATATATATATATATATATATATATATATATATATATATATTATCTCGTATCTCCAAATCCAATCTCCACCGTTCAGAACGTAATTCAAAAGGTATTGAAGGGGCTGTAAAAATCGGAACACGATCCAACGGTTGAAATATGAAAAAACGATTTTTTAAACTTACAACGCGGTTAGGTTTTTGACGTACGGAAATTATATAATTGTTGATTTGGTTATGAAGGTTTATTTGACGATCACTCTCATAGGGTAGAGTTTCGTGCTGATAACGTGTAAATGGAAAAGCATAATAGAAGAAGATACAGAGGAGACGATAGAAATTAGGGTTCTCTTATTCATCAAAGACTCCCTTTATATAGGGTATTATTAGTTACATGTTTTCATAATACATAAAGATAACAAATACATAAATTGTCCTTCACCAGTTACTTATTGACGAAAGCACAGTAATTGAATTTTTCCTTCAAAACATTCTAATCCCACCTATATACTAAACGAAAAGATTTCTATACTACGTGTTTGCTTAGAAAGTTTCGGGCTGACGTGTAATTTTCTGGTGGTTCGTATGCTTACTTGGCGAGGTTTGGAGACTTACTAAATATAAGAAATCTAATATTATAATTATTCTAATATCTATCTATTTTATTATATTTTCTTTTTATTATATTTATCTAACTTAATATTTTTTTATATATATTTTTCTAATTTAATATTTTCCTTTGATTATATTTTATTGAATTCAATTATTTATTTTATTCTTCTAATATAAATATATAAGAAGTCATATATAATTAGAAAAAAATCCAAATACTTATCTTAATTAAAAGAAATTTTAATTAAGATAATGTTAATTAAAAAAATATAATTATTTATTTATAATCTAAATATGTTGTATTTAGAATAAAAGTTAAAATATATAATATAATTAAATTATGAGTTACTTCAATAATCTAAATATGTAACTAAATATTATTAAAGAATTCAATTTAAATATAAAAATAATAAATTTATGTAATAATAATTAATAAATGTTAATTACACACTAGTACAATATAACACGGGTTGAGAATATAACATCTTTTGAATTTCTCTAACTATGTAACTAAGAATTATTATATAATTTAATTTAAATATTAAGATATTAATATATTTAATAATAATTAGTTAGTAAAAATTAGATACGAGTTGAGCATGTACCAAGTTTTGAATTTATTTACGTTTGTAAATATAAAATTATTAACGAATTTAATCAAAATATTAAAATAAAAAATAATAATTACTAAATAGTTAGTAGCCATTTGCAGAAGACACGAGTTGAGAATACAATATCTTTTGAGTCTTTATTAATTTTAGATTTAGAAACTCTATAATGGTTATAAATATTTTTTATATTTATATTTTGATTAATCCCGTATAACACACGGGTGTTAAACTAGTTTATAACAAAATAAAAACAACCACCAAATAATTATATCAATACAAACAAAAATAAAATTAATTAAACATACACATGTACACAAACACCAAATAGAATAATGAGTACAACAAAAGAATCAACATTAAATGATTGCTAATATATTAATCCAAAATGATAATTGATATGCATAATATATTCAATTTCATATTAAATAATATAATTGACATAATATATTAAATTCCATATTAATTGATTTCCCTTGCCTTATTCTATTTACATTCCTTTGATTTTAAATCATATGAAAGATTTTTAATTTACAATAAGAACACTTTATATGGTAAAACACTTTTGACAGGGGTTTTTAATTTAATATCATAATCATTATTATCTTGCTACCTAATATTTTCTTAATCAACTCTTATTTTTGGGAATCAGTTTTATAATAAAATCTAAGTATACGGTAAATCTACCCTATATATTAATGCAAAATCCTCCTATTCTATGTGTCTGCTTCCCATACTTCGTTAGCTTTGGGAAAAAATTTGGTGTTTCGGTGTCATCCGAGCCTAATATTGACCTAATTTAGTATTTTTCTTTTGTATATATTTACCTACTTTAATAATTTACTAATATTATATTTTGCCTAATTCAATAATTCTCTTTTATTACATCTTACCTACTATAATACTTTCCTTAACATATTTTGTCCAATTCAATATCTTACTTTTATTCTTCTAATATAAAAATATAAAAAAACTTATATAACTTTTATTTACAATAAAAGTTGAAATAATTTTATTATAATTCTAAATATTTATATAAAGAAATATGAGTTATATAAAGTTATTACAAAAGGGAAATAAATATAAAAATATAAACTTAAAGTGTTTTTATCTAATCCAAATATAATAAATTGAAAATAATATTAAACATATATATGAAAAACTATTGTTACACCAAACAAAAAATAAAAACAAAGTGAAACAAAAAAGATAACATAATACTAATACTAATAATAAATTATTATGCCTAGAAAAATAAATATTAAATATATTCTAAATCTTTTTATCTAATTCAAATATAATGCATTGATACATATATATTATATATCTGCACGAACAAATTAGTATCTTACGCAGAAAAAAAAATTAAAATAATATTACATATTCTACAAGTTAGATGCACAATATTTTTTCAATAGAATTATCAGTGCCTTATAAATTTAATATTTTATATCACATATAACATGCGGGTGTTGTATAATTTACATTTATATTCTAAATCTTTTTATCTAATTCAAATATAATGCATTGATACATATATATTATATATTTGCACGAACAAATTAGTATCTTACGCAGAAAAAAAAAAGAAATTGAAATAATATTACATATACTACAAGTTAGATGCACGACATTTTTTCAATAGAATTATCAGTGTCTTATAAATTTAATATTTTATATCACATATTCACATGTAACACGCGGGTGTTGTATATTATAGAATTATCAGTGTCTTATAAATTTAATATTTTATATCACATATTCACATGTAACACGCGGGTGTTGTATATTTTACATTTTTTCAAACTCGATTTTATGCGGGTTCCCCGTTATTATTAAATATTGATTAGATATCGATACAATGCGACACGAGTTGAGACTATGACATCCGTTTATGTTTTCAAAGTATGTAAGTAATATCATTAACGAATTTAATCTAAATATTAAAATACAAAATAACGTAATAATAACTCATAAGTAGAGATTAGGCACGGGTTTAGAATGTAACTTCTTTTGAATTTTTATAAGTATGTAAATATATTATTAACGAATTGAATCTAAGCATAAAAATAAAGATTTAGTAATTATAATAATTAATAAATAAATTAGACATGTACAAGGCAAGAGTTGAGAATACATCATTTGAATTTCTCATTTTACATAAAAATTGGTAATTATCACAAATATTTTTTATATTTATCTTTTGATAAACCCTATGTAATACACGGGTATTAAACTAGTAAATATTTATGGTAAAATATATCAATCATCAGCCATAAATTGATTTCACAAATTATAATTAGTAATAAATAATTGGTAACAAATCTTGAAAATATATAATATAATTGGTAGGAACAGTTTCCTTGGATCAAGGCATGATGTGTATTGACTTGATATACATGAGCAGTGTAAAAACGAAGTATGATTTTCAAAAGATTAAATCAAGAGATCATCTTTCAAAAAAAAAAAAAAAACCTTTTCAAATTATTAGAAATTAACTTAATCCTATATTTGGTTTTTATTTTATATCATAACTCACACGACTAATATAACTATTTTTAAAAAAGAAGAATATATTGGGACAACGAACACACTCAACGTGTTCAACGATGCAAAATTTAAGAGAATCATAAATCACCAGACAATTGGGAATTAATCAACAAACTGTGATCCACCAAAAAAAACGAAAGGGTTATTTTTTTTACAGAATCTATGTATAAAAAAGCTTTGATACCAACAACCGACCCTCAGTTGGTAGAGCGGAGGACTGTATATCCTTAGATCGCTGGTTCGGATCAAGAAAAAAATAAATAAAAAAACTCATCTCAATAGAAAGAATTGTAAATTATGTCTAACATTCTTTCTACATCTAAATGTCACATAATATTTATAATATCACTTGACAAATCGAGAAACAAATACAAAGCATGATGGTTTTAATAATTACTCCATTATTTTATTAATCAAAGTAGAAAGAGTAAAATTGCATAATAATAATAATAATAATAATAATAATAATAATAATAATAATTATTATTATTATTATTATTTGGTGGGTTCGGTGGTGTTTTTTTTGAAGCAAGTGCTTAGCAGCCACATTCAAAATAGCAACCATTGGTTGTATGGAAACTAAAGCAGCATCAACGGCATTTGCCTTCTCTTTCATCACATACTCTATAGTTGCTCTACTGATGCAACACCCATTCTCCTTGTGGATCACCTCGAACCGCACCCGGTACGACCCGAAACCCATATCCAAATACCAGCCTTCCACCACCTTCTCCCGTTTCTCGTCGTCCACCGCTACGAACTTTTCCTTGTACGACGACAACCCCGGCATCCCTATCATAATTTTATAAATAATAGGGATATAGTTGGAAGAAAATGTAAAAAATATCTAAAAAGACAACTGATTGATTAGTAACAAGATTAGAAACCTAAAATGACACTCGAGTACCCGGAGTAAAGAAGAGGTGGAGGATGGTTATGGCGCCGCCATTGCCTTCCACGACGTCGATTTTGGAGATGAGGTCGGGAAGCAATTCGAGTACGATGTCGGCAAGTTTGAGGGTCCTGTACAACTTCCACGCTTCGCTTGCTGGTACACTTACCTCTATCTCCTCCGACAATCTTCCGGACATTTTTTTTTTATTTTTAATTTTTTTTTCTCCGGTGGTGGTGGTAATGGGATTGGAGGAAGAGAGGCCACTCCCAACCTTACTACATATAGTAGGAGTAATTGTTAGTTTGGGAGGAGGCTAATAATGACCTTTTGGTAGTAGGAGCAAAAATCTGGTGTTGGGGAGCAAAGAATATTGAACAAGAAAGATACCCTTCCATGATAAGTTAGATTGATTTCAGTTTAATTGCTATGTTCTTAGTGTTACCTATTTGTGGAGGCAAATTGCCAAATTGGTCGCATGAAGAGGAATTTAGCTGCTTGCTATTCTTTCCTTCTAGGTGGTGAAGGACCACACTTGTCCATCAAGGAAAAGCGTTTTAATTATTTGAATTGTTTATAATCGAATCTTTGTTATAATTTAAGTTGTTATTAGAGTGTAGTAATTAATAGAAAACCTTTGATATCAACAACCAGCTCATTTTCTAAAGCGGACTGTAGTTGTATGCTTTTTCGTAATTAATAAATATATACAATTTAATTTAACTCTCCAAATTTGCATATTACCGACCTTAGCTCAGTTGGTAGAGCGGAGGACTGTAGTTGTATGCTGAAATCCTTAGGTCGCTGGTTCGAATCCGGCAGGTCAGAAATGTTTTATATAAAAAATTTTTTCTAAAAATTTTTATATAATTTTTTTTTTTTCTAAAAATTAATGCAGCATTGCAGTATAATTTTTTTTTTCTAAAAATTAATGCAGCACTGCAGCATTTTACAGAAAGCTATAATTTTTTTCTAAAAATTTTTATATAATTTTTTTTTCTAAAAATTAATGCAGCATTGCAGTATTTTACAGAAAGCAAGGAGAGATTTTGTATGTAAAAAGTCACAAAATTGATCGTAATATAAAACAAGTAAGAAATCTAGAGGATTTTGACTTAAAATATTAATGTGTGCGTGATTCTTATTACCTTATTATGCTAAATTAAAAGAAAATAAAATTAGATTTCATTTCTTGTAATTTCTACGTGCATGAATTTGCTTCATGATATTATGTGACCCCATCCGCATTTCAACAACCAACCAAATCCTTCATCAGTGGTTGCCTGATTGGTATTAAAATAGGGTTAAGAAAATTTCATATCCTCCCACAGCAATCTGGTTTTGGACCATCAATAAGATAAGATAACAGAGTTTTTTTTGTTTTTTGGGGATAAATTTTTTTTCCATAATGTATGCATTTTTTTTCTCCCCAATGTAACTCCAAAGTATATTTTGTTCCACTTTACTCCATGATGTACAATAATTTTTGACGTTGTCCCCTAAACTTTATTTCCGGCAAAATATTTCTTCTAAATTCCATCGACGGGCAGCTAGGGGTCAAAGTGAAAGAATCTTATAGTTTGGGGGGTAAAGTGCAAAAAATCTTATAGTTTGGGGGACAAATTAAAATAATATAAATATTAAGTTTTTGTTTTAAAATTTTATATTTGAAAAAGATATATAATTTTTATCTATACTCACACACATACACACAAAGTTTTCAATACAAAAAATCATAAATTTCCAACTAATATTTATAATTTTCTAAATATAAATATTGTCAGTACATATTTTATATTATTAAATATGAAAGACATGACTAAATATTATGTAAATTATTAGGCTAAGTAATATAATAATATATTATTATGTATTATGATTGAACAAAATAAAATAAAAGTGTATTTCGTATATGCATTATAATATTATGATATGAAAAATAAAATTATCTTTCGATATTATTATTTGTATAAAAAGTATGATTAAATACTATATTAATCATCAGTACATTATTAAATAGGATTAAAATTATCGAATGATTAATATGATTAAAATCTTGATATTATAAGATTTTAATTATATTAATCATTCGATAATTATAATCTTATATAATAATTAATGTACTCATGATTAATATAATATTTAATCACACTTTTTATACAAATAATAATATCGAACGATAATTTTATTTTTCGTATCATAATAATTTACATAATATACTTAGTCATGTGTTTAATAATTAATAATATAAAAGATGTATTGACAATATTTATATTTAGAAAATTATAAATATTAATTGGAAATTTATGGGTTTTTTTTTTATTTGGAATTGTATTGACAACTTTGTGTGTGTGTGAGTATAAGATATATCTTTTTCAAATATAAAATTTTATAACAAAATTTTAATATTTATATTATTTTAATTTGCCCCCAAAATTATAAGATTTTTTGCACTTTACCCCCAAACTATAAGATTCTTTCACTTTGCCCCCCAACTGCCCGTCAATAGAATCTAGAAGGAATATTCCGCCGGAAATAAAGTTTGTGGGGCAACGTCAAAAATTATTGTACATCAGGGGGCAAAGTGGAATAAAAAATACTTAGAGGGTAAAGTGAAAAAAATTACATAAATTAGAGGTAAAAAAAAAATTATCCCTGTTTTTTAATATCCTCACAGAGCAATCTGGCTTTGGACCACCAAAAGATAGCACATAAAAGACGTGTATTCTTTACAAAGTTTTTAGTATACAAGAATGATGCGCGACTGTAACACCCTACAATTTCATAAAGCTTACAACACTAACAGAAGCTAAGAAAAATAATAAATAAATAAAACAAAGAAAAAAAACGATCGGCGAAAATAGATGCTTTGGAACATGGGCAACTCAATTTAACCCAAAATTTTGAAATAGACAATTCCCCCTGTTTTCTTTAAAAAAAAAATGTTATTACCTCATTAAACACATAGTGGGCCCTTAATATTTAAATAATAATAATAATAATAATAAATTGAAGGGGAAAGAAAAATATTATAATCCGTGGAAATCCATATTAACAAATTACTCTAGTCGTACATACACTTTCAAAGGCACAACATATTTTCCAAATGCAACTCATCCCACCATTATATACTCATTTGCATGGACAAAAGGTCATGAAACCACCCCATGCATGCAAGTCATATATCCCCAAACAAACATGTGGCAGTACCATAAATAGTTATTCAGGAACTCAAATAACAGAAGTACAGCAATCATCAATACCTTGGCAAACCGATTTAATCAATTGATGTTTAAGATAGCAAAAACAATAATAATAATAATAATAATAATAATAATAATAATAATAATAATAATCACGTCAACAAACGAATCAACTGGAAATGAAGGAAAATTTTGAGAAGTTACCAAACAACTTAAATCAAAAGAATACAATCAAATTTCAAATAGGCAGATACCCACACATTTAGAAATAGCATATATGTGCCAAAACGAATTATTTCACAATACCAAACATGCTTAATAAATCAGAAATAACATTTATCAAATTTTCAATTCCCTCGTCATGCGCCGTCTCGCTCCTTCAGCCTGAAAACATTAAAAATATTTGGGATGAGCGACGAGCTCAGTAGGAACATATGTCTCATATACTCACAATACGAAAGATATATCAACGAATCAAGTAAAACGTCTTGAAGGTTTTTACGTGGATTTCCGCCAAGGAGCACGTACCTTGTTGCCCGAAGGCTATATAGTCGCCCGGAGGCTATGTATTCGACATAAAATATCACATATGAATTGATTAAACGTTACTATGCCATATAGTGATTATACGACACAAGAAAATAACTTAGAAAACTTTCCCACCTCGAAATAGTATTGCTAAATGCGATGCGAAACCCCTCCTAAATTTCTTGATTTACAAAGTTTCCGTCACCTAAAAGACGAAACAGCCAACTTAAAACTATTACGAGGCGAAGACGAGAGACGATCGAAACTACGACAAAAGGAAACATAAATCCTTACGCCGATTTGTCCATAGTTATATATATATATATATATAAATGTACATGTATGTATATATATAAAAAGATTATAAGTAAAATATAACAAAACTATTATGCTTATACTTGAACTGTACTGCTAAAAGGGATGAGGGAAAATTACGAAACAACAAAAAGAAAGAAAAAGTTGGAATACATATGCTGCAAACACCTTTTCATTAGTTTCAAAGTACAAGTGTTTGTCTTCAAAAAAATTTGAATACGGCTGGTTGGAAAAATTCTTTTGACTAAAAGATAGAGTATTTTACCTCACTTTGCGCCGACTGTCAAACCAATATGGCTACGTATGATCTCTTTTTTTCTTTCTTTTTTTTTTTTTTTTTATGAAGCGTAGGGGATATTAACCACTGAGATCTTATTAGTAATGTTAGGGTTAAGGAAGAGACGTGGGTGAGAGGATTCCTTTCATCAGATATTTATTTTTCAAAAAAAAGAATCCTTAAAACTCTCAACTGGAAGGATGAGACGTGACTTAACTCCCAAGTTTTTTTTTTTT
>BMAC01000503.1:520771-579463 GCA_014905375.1 Phtheirospermum japonicum
TCGGGACGATTCGTCGCGGCTGAATCGGACGGCGGCCAGTGGCTGGGCTTGGGTTCGATCGGGACGATTCGTCGCGGCTGGCCTCGGCGGTGGTCACGCTCCAGTCGTTTCCTGCCGTCGCCGCCAGCTTCCTCCTCCAGCCGCTGCCGAAAAAAACGATGCGCCAAAAAAAAAAAGTTGAAAAGTCAACAATTGTGACTTTGCGCCAAAAAAAAAATAATTTGTGAAAAGAAATTAGTTTCGGAGGGAACCAAAATAATTGCCTCGTATAATCAATACTGTTATTATATATAGATAGATTCTTCTAAATGGGAAGGAAATATGTTTTCTTAATTTATGAGTATAAAAGAGTTTATTTTGTTTCAAGTGGTTAGAAATTGGGCCTCAATATTATATGCAGAAAAGGATCTCCTCTTAAATTACACAGCAAGATTTTCATTGTTTGCTCTTTTGGGTATATACAATTTTCTACTCATTAAGTTCTACTCAGCATTTTTTTCCCTCCGAATGTGAATGAAGTTAAATTGTATATTACCTTCCGTCGACAGAGCATATTGCACGTATAAGTATTTCGGAAACATCTACCCGTAATCGTCTCATTCGGGACTTTATTAGCCTCAAAGTTCTTTCCTTTCCTGCAATACCCTTGGAGCAGCGTGCTATAATAAGTAACCACATCTGGTGAAACTCCAGAACTCGACATCAAGCTAACAACTCTTCTTGCATATACAAGCATGCATGTTATTCTAACATAACCAGCCGATTAAAATGTTATACGAGTATGCATTCTCTATTTTAGGACCGTTTGACCCTCCACGAATTTCCCATTCCTCAACAAACCCAATAGCCATATGTTTTACCTCTCCACACTTGAGAACATAAATCTACATATATATCATCTCTTTTCCTAGACAGAACCAGAGTCTCTGCTTCTTCCAACATCCCCTCCCTGAGAAAACACATCCAACATCAAGTTATGCGCCACAACATTAGCCTTAGGCAACTCCCCCTCCATTTGCATATCTCTGAATATTCTAGAAGCTTCAAGAATCTTCCCGGACTTGCAGAAATCCTAGTGTTGAAGGTGACAACATCCGGAGCGGGAGCCCGTCCTCTTTCATCCTCTCCACCGGCCTCGTCATTGTTACCCTCCTTACAAAAGTATGGGTACGATGAGAGGGAGGGAATGTTGGAGGGATGAGAAATCATTATTGTTTTAGGGTTTAGCAGCAGCAGCAGCTGGACTTCGGCCAAACTGGATGACCATGGGCTTGCCTTTAAATACATAACCATTTACCACATTCTGCACTCAACAAGTGGTGATTCATTCATCACTAACAATCAACCCTAAACAATAGTCACTTGCAAAAAGATTCAAATTCTACAAGAACAAACATGATCGCAAAATAAAAGAAAAGAAAATTACATGCTTGCTTTTTGTCTAGGAAAACATACCAAAGCATTCCGAGCAAGTTCAAGTGTTGGGAACGTAAGAAAAGCTTGGCCCCTCATTCTTCCTTCCTAAATAACAAGTGGAGTTATAAGTAAGACTTGAGAGAAAATGACAGTGAAAATAATAACTCACGCGTAGAACCAAAGTTGGCATATTCCCATAGCTGAGTCAGAAAACAAGCAACAAATCAACTTCATGTAAAAACATTCAATTTACAAAATAGTGTAATTTTGGGAATGTGCAGGGAAAAGTGCCACCTAAAGACATTTATCATTTTGAATAGGTTCATAATTTTCACTTAATGGAAATGGAAATAAGAAGTGAGTCAAGAGTATTCTTTCTTCGACTCTCTAGGCACATTCAGGACTGAAATATATAAAGGACTGCCTCTCAACATAACTATCTGCCCTTTTGTTCTAAAATATGAAATTTGACAAAAGAGATAACTGATTCAAAAAGTATAAACACCAGTGTACAGCCAATCGAGATATTTCACCTGCATTAATTTAACACTAAGACTGGACTTGGCTGCATCAATGCTCCCAAAAAATGAACCTGCAACAAGCAAGTGTTAGGACAATTAATGATCCTGCATTTATTTATTTTTATTTTTATTTTCGTAAAGAGCAAAGTCAGTATACCCAAGTTCAATTGTTTTCTAGCCAGATTAATTGACTAAGAAAATCGAGCATGTAGACAGACAGACTATACTCACCAAATATAAAGTAGAAGTCATCTACAGCCACATCTTTTGCCAAGTTCTTAACATACAACACAGGAGTAGGGTCTCCAGTAGTATAATTCTGTTTATAAGAGAGAAATAAGTTTTCAGTATCAGCAATTGAGCATTCATCCACACACAAATAACCGTCCCATGAATAGTTACTGGGGTGATGGTAATTTCAGCTAATTGATGATACAGAGTATTAATATGTACAGAGTTTTGCTAAGTACTGCAAAATTTCTGAACTGAGAGCCCCTTAACAAGTTCATCAACTATCCATCGTAAGTATAAGATAAAACACAAAGTTTGTTGCATAACAAACCCTTGACGACAATCCCCATTAGGAAATATACATAATAAATAAGAATCAGTCATGTTGAGAAATTTTGTTGGATGTTTTCCGGTGTAGTAGATATATTCAAAAAAATTGCTACCTTAAATCTAGGAAGCGATAAGATCTCTTCAGGCGGCAATTTTCCGTTCTGTATTTCCTCAAGAGTTGCATAAGGCCCGTGATCACAAGTATTTTGCTCTTGTGATTCCTTCGCAGCACCATCGTCCTTTACTTCAGGCTGAATCTGCTTGGGCGCTATTCTTATCTGTAAGAATGTGAGTACCCAATATGTTACACTATTTCAAAAGTTAAAAAAAAAAATGTTGATAAATTACATCAGAGGTTAAAGGCCAAAACCTGAAGTACAGGGTTCTTCTTTTTAATTATAGGCTTTTCTTTTGGAACTAATGTCACTTCTTTCAGTCCAACAGCCTCATGAGCCACATCGTTGTCAACACCGGGCCCTACAATCGCTTGCCTCTTGACACGCTTTCTTTTGGGTCTAGCCTCTGGTCTGACTTCCTAAACCATTGAGTGGTTACACAATTGACATTCCACCAAAAAAGAATTTCCTTTAGTATTTGAAATGCCAGAATAGAAAAACAATAAAGAAAAGGGACACCGAAAAAGGAATCAAACAATGAAAATCAATGAAACAGACATCGGTATAACCCCAATAGAACTTAATAAACATTTCAAATTTTACGACTAAATTACAACAACAACAACAAAATAATAATAATAATAATAATAATAATAATAATAATAATAATAATAATAATAATAATAATAATAAATCATAATCGTGATATGCCCTTGAAACCGACTTTCTGAAAGTGTAATAGTAAAGACTAAAGAATCACCTCATCCGAGGACTCCATTTCTGACTCACTACTAGATAAATCTTTCATCTTAGTCTGTGCAGATGGTGGAGGAGGAGGAACAGGAACTGATGCTGGTAGAGGTGGAGTAGGCAGTGCACTCCGGAATGGAGCAGGAATATTCATTTTGTTCATCAAATGCAAAACCTGTATTATATGAAAACAGAAAGAAAGCTGTTGTGGGGACTTGCTACAAATATCTGGCCAAGATGGATACGGATAAGGAACAAAATCACTGTGACCTGTGTGTAAAAGCGGGGAACAGCAATAAGAGCATTTACAACGTTGGTTAGAATGTGTCCGTCAGGCGGTGGGTATGCATATCTGTATCAGAATTTGGTTACTTGGAGATATAAATAAATTGACACGTGTACATTCATAGAAGAAATAGCTCAAACAATAAGAAACGGAAGCGCGTGAGAATATTAACAAAGGAAATAATACAGAAATGACATGAAAGCAACAAGATTTCAAAAGCGCACATACTCAAGGTGAGGCGGAAATGGATAGTCCACACCTAGTTTCCCAGCAATTGGTTCGCTAGCATGAGTATACAACCCTCTGGAATTATCACCGGGGACTGAAGGGTCATTCACCTTCCTAGTCTGCGTTTCACCTTCTTGCTTAATTTTCAAAGCATCAATTACTTTACTAGCTCTCTCAACTGACAATACTTTACCAAGAAATTGTAATCTGTCAACACACAAATTCATTCAGATAATCAATACAACTGGCACTACTTACATGAGTTCAGTGATGTATAAGAAAAAAAAGGAAATACCCATGCAGCTGCTTTTGAGCTTGAGATGCTGATAATTCATTCTTGAAATCAACGAAAACACAATTTCTCACCCTACATATAAAGGAATTTAAAAATTAATAGCAGCATAAGTGTGAGAAAAAGAATTATTAATGGAATTAGCAGACAAGTGAGTGGGGCGCAAACCTACCTTCCATGAAAGGAGGGTCGAACAGAAGAGGCACCATAAGGAGAGAAGAGTCTATTAATTGTCTCAGGTGGAATCGCCTCAGGGAGATGCCGAACCAGCAGTGTTACTGATGATGATGATGTTGATTCTTCTTCGGCTACTGCCCGTCGATGATGCCCCAAATGCTGCTGCGTCGCTTCAGGCTCCGCCATAAGATATACTGCTGAGATTGGTTGTTCAGTCGATTACTTGTCAATGGTGGTAAGTCATAGATACGATTCCGGGATTCGATTATTGATAGGATGATGATAAATCGGAAAATTAGAAGCTGAGAATTGGGAATTTGATATCAAAATGGGGAAGATAAGCCAAGCCAGCTAATGGGCTTGGTTTATTAAAGTCTGATCCATTACGGGCCCATTTGGTTGCTTCTAAGTTGATTTAATGTCTATGGGTTCTTACATATTGAGAACCATTTGTTTGATTTGTCTGATCCATTACAGGCCCGTTATCGTACAAGCTTATAAGCTAAAATTAAATTAATTTATATAGCTTATTTTACAATTTTCTTTAAATATATTTAAGTGAACAGCTCATATATAAAAATGAAATATTTTTTTATCTATTTATATAGCTTATTTAATTTTTTTTTATATTTGAGTGAACATCTCATATATAAATAATAATTATATTATATTGATAATAATTTTAAATCTTTTGAATCGATTTAAAAAGTTGATTAGTGATTGTTGATAGAGATTTTAAATTAGCATTTGGAAAAGCTGATTTGAGGTTAATTTAGACACGAGTGAAGAATATAAAAAAATAATACATAAATGACAAAAAAAATATAAAAAAAATAAAGATTCCTAAAATAATTTTTTAAACAATAAAAATATATGAAGAATTATAAGAAAAACAATTATAATAATAAATAAAAATTTCTTTACGTCTAATAACAATATTTTCATTTCATAAAAGGTAAGTTAATATGTTAGTTTACAAAACAAAATATTTATTATAGGAACACTCTACAATATCGTTAATGGCACCATGCACCCCGCCCCGTACATTTACAACTATAAATCTCTTAATCTAGAAAACCTAAATTTAATCTAATGGTTCCTATTAAACTTCACTATGTGAGAAATGGTACCGTGAAGACACCGTAGAAGTTCCCTTTATTATAATATAAAAAGATAATATTGAATTTTTTCAATAAGTTAAAAATTTATTAGAAAATGCTACAATTTATAGTTTTTCTAAATATGAGATTATTAGGTAAAATAATCAGTAGAAGCTTACTTAGAGTTTTTACCAAACAATCTAAAGAAGTTTATTGGGAGAGAATAAGTTAAAAACTCCTCAAAAAAGTTCAACAAAGCAAGGTCTATGAATAAGATTTTTATGTGTTTTCGAATTTCGTTATTTAATATTGATCAAAAAGTCAAGAATCACTTTTCTTAATCTTCTAAGCTAAAAGTTGAGAACATTTTTTTAAGCTTAAAAAATACCTGATTAAGCAAACAACACCGTTTTCTTTGATGGTTTAACAGTCCTCTTCCACGGTAAAATACGTAATAGCTTATGCGCTGTCTTTTTTCCAGCAGCAGCAATCGTCTTGCTGTATGTTTGTTCTTTTAGGGCAGCTGTAACATTTTGCACTTTAGAGGAAGAAATTGTAAGTTGTATTGTGCTCACTGAAAATCTACATGGCAAGGCACTGGAAACACCTGTTGTTGTTGTTGTTGTTGCTTTTGCCATCTCATTTGATACTCAAGATTTCGCATTATCCTCCACCTGGGACAACAAATCAGCAACGTTTGTCATCTCCTGCTGAGTTTTGCCATTGTTAGATGATGGAAAGAAATCAGCAATACTGGTGATCTCATCCGATGGTGCCAAAGACTCTGCATTATACTGCTGTGCCATTGTCGGCTGTTTCTTTGGTTCGTCGCGTAAGCATCTCTCTGCAACCCTCACAAACGCTCTCAGGCTATCCGGTGATATTTCCCCTCTTAGACTCGGATCCACAATCTGTTCAACTTCGCCCTTATTAATCTTATCCTGGGCCCACGTGCTCAGACTGCGCTTATCCTCTTCAGTGAATGTGTCACGGGTCCCCAATTAAGGATAGCAGCGGAACTCATTTCCCGTGATGCCACGCAAATCTCACCCCATTTGCGTCCGGCTTCCGACAATCCTCGAGTTCTTAGATTCCACCCAAAGCCTGCTTCTCCTACGGGCCAACTCTTGGGCCGTCGATATTCTAACTCGTGTGCGCAAAGGTTGCCCGAAGTCCAATTCTCCAATGGATGCACAAAGGCGATATCTCCCACGTCCGAACTCCAAATCATTATCCGCTTGAACCGTAGAGTAGCTTAAACCATCCTTTATAACTCCACAGAGTTTCAGCCTCATCCCTTCTCTTCATGAATGAGGAATTGCCCTCGAAATATCCTGAAATTACGACAATGCCACTGCACTGCCACGTCTCAAACGTTCATTGTGTTTGCCACTCAAACGGAACCATATAGCCGTGAAACTTGGTGGATATCTTCCTAACACTTTCAAGAAGTCCCCATCCAAACAGCTTCACAAATCTTCAAGTCCAAGGCCCTCTGCTCACCCCATATCCGCCCTGCTCGCGCGCAGGATGGCTGCCGATCTTTGCCTGTTTATCCCACTGCCCAAACGGACTCGGAATGACACCAAACTTGGTGGAGAGTTGCCTCATGTCCTAAGGAACATGCCCTGCCATAGAAACAGTTTGGCAATCCCACTATGGTAAGGGTCTCTGCTCGTAGGCCGACAATGCTTCCGGGACGGGACGGCACTCCCTGCCGCCCGCCGCACCACCCCTCCTTTGGGCATGCGGCACCACTCACCGCACGCCCTCTCCTTGCGTCACGGTCGCCTTATCACTCGTAATCCCGAATTCGGGAGGCGCACCGTGACACAATGGCTCCACTGCCGGTCTCCCACACAATACTTCTAACAAAACCACACCAAACGAATATACATCACTTTTTGCTGTTAGTATACGAGTTCTATAATAATCCGGGTCAAAGTATCCAAACGTGCCTTTGACATTTACACTAGCTTGGCTTTGCAACTCACTTCCACTTTCAGTTTTAGCTAAGCCAAAATCGAAGACCTTAGCTACAGAGTTCTCATCAAGCAGGATATGTAATTTCTTCACATCTCGATGTCTGATCCCATGGCCCGTGTGAAGATAGTCGAGTCCTCGACCAGCTCCGATGCAGAAGTTAAGCCGTTGCTTCCGAGAGAGAGAAGAAAATGCATATTTATTATTAATGTTATTTTATTATTTTTTTTTTTTTATTTTTTTTTCTAGCAAGTTTGTAAAGGTGGTCGGCCAGTGTTCCACGTGGCATGTACTCATAAACAATAATCATTTCCAGCTGCTTATTGCAGTATCCAATCAATGAGACTAAATTAACATGTCCGAGCTCGGAAAGGATTTCGATCTTAGTCCAAATCTCACGCTTTCCTTGGTTGGAGTCTGATTTTAACCGCTTTATAGCAACAATCTGCTGCTCATTATCTATGAGCCTTTTATAGACTTTACCAAAACCACCCTTTCCGTTGACATATGCGTCATTGGAATTTACAGTGGCCAATTCGATCTCAGATAGTGAGAAGTGACGGCAGAGTCACTTTGCCTGTTTGATGGCTTGAGATCCTCCTCGTTCAACTGAGACTCCCAGTTTTGCCGCAGGATATGAACAATGATGTTTACCAAACAAAATATAGCAATGAAAACGGTTGTAATTGCATTTCTACGACCAAGAACTGAGAATATAATATTATTGGTAGTCGAAGAATCTCTAACTGTAGTTGGAGGAGGCGAGGGGTTTGGACTGGCGAGACTATTGTCAGGTTGCTTAGCTTAAATATTTCAAATCCTTCAAGTGGGATATGTCCCTCGAAGAATTCATATTGAGAACATAGGGAAATCGAAAAATCACGCTTGCCCTCTCTCTTGTGCCCTTGCACCATCACCATGTAGTTCATAAACCAAAGAGTGTGCCGTTCATCTTCTCAAAGTATGTCAGCACCAGTAGTTGCAATTATGTGATTAATGAGAAGTACAAAATTCTTGTGTCCAGTCTCTGCCATTTTGATTCCCATCTCAGAGAAATGAAGCCTGACCAAGTATCTGAATACCACATCCACAGATATTTTCCATGTGATATTATTATTATTATTATCATCATCATCATCATCATTAATCTTTTTTTTTCCAAAATCAAATAGCATTAGCAACAAGTATCGACTTGCTAACTCAGCCAGGGCAGGACACGTGGACTACATTTTTGTAAGTTTGGAGAAAGAAGAGGAAACAAAGACGATGTAAAGTAAAAAATAAATCAGCCATTATTCGTTAAGGTTACAGAGTTGTAGATAAAAGTTATCAAAGGTGACATATTTGGACCAATAAGATTTGTACTTCGCAATGGCAAGATCTAACCATGGTTTATAATTCCCATTGTAATGCACGACCGCAGCGTTGTCCATCTCAGTCTGGTTAAGAGCCGGATCATAGCCCAACCCCAACACATGCCAGCCTCGGTCCAGTGGGTACGTCAAGTTGTAGAAAGTAATCAGGCCCGGAGGAAGGGTCCCGAGTTTCCAAAGAGTCCTGTCCTCGTTCATATTCTGCCAACGATGATAAATCCCAGTAATGTCACGTTTCCTCCATTCTCTCAAGTCAAAGATATTCATCCCGAACGCCCAGCCACAAGCATTCGGATCAAAATTCGACGATATCTTCGGATTTGAAAAGTTGAGATATTTATCGAACCTATGAAAGCTCTCCTTGCATGTCTCGACTGCACCATTCACCATCCCTTTCAGATCAACGGCCCACAGAGGCGTCAGATCCTTCTGAACAACAATGTCATCGTCCAGAAACAATATCTTATCCAGCTTCGGATAAACTTCCGGAAGGTAGAACCTGAGATGATTCAGCATCGACAGGTATTTCGGGTTCCTGTATTTCAGATTGTCGGAGCCAGCGGTTAGGGACGACGATTGATGGGCCTTGAAATAATATTCTATCATTCTTGCCGACTCCAGCTGGCGCATGACGGGGCAGTACGACGAGTTGAGCCAAGTAAAGTCATCCACGTTCTGCACTTGAATTGCCGCGCCAGCTGGAGCGTTGACTAGAAACCACATCTTCATAGCTGCGAAATTCAGCTTATCCGTGACGATGTGGAAAACGTGCCTTTCGGGATCTTTCGCATGCAGCACTGTTGAGTTCACGACAACTGATGTGGCGAGGACGTTATCGGAAAAGATGGCGTAATGGTATAAAGAAGGATCCTCGAGTTTCTCTTTGTTGGGAAATTCTTTGTCTTCGTAATTACGCAGGTAGTAGTCTGTTGTGAGGACTAAGGGGATGCAGTGCAATGGCCTGGGAACGGTTTTTGCGGCTAGCTGTATCAAAAACGAGCTCTTCTTCTTCAAGGAGTTAACATTAGCCTCACTTGCCTGAAGCATGACTCTCAACTTTCTTGCTATTGAAATACAATCATATAACTGGTCCTTTGCTGTAGCGAGAATGTGACCCATAGCTTTTGCTTGATCAAGCACACTGAAATTGCAGACATAAAAAAAAACTATAAATAATAATGAATAATGTATTTTTTTACCAGAATTTTTTTTTAAAAAATAAAAAAATAACAAGACCTTGGATGAAGTTCAGCATCAGTTGTTGCTTCTCCGATAGAAAGTTGACTTTCTGTTGAATGTAGAATTAGAGAATCATAAAGTACGGTCTCATTCTTAGCCTTGGCGATTGTTGCATAAGCTTTGGCCATTATGATCTGATCCCGCATGAGTTTTACTGTGGAGTCGGAGTTGGGATTTTCGTATTCCTTCCTCCATATACCATATTTACCCGTGATAGTGGTGTCCAGCTCTGTAGCTCGATCAATGGCCGCTTCTTGCATCTGGTTATCAATCTCCTTGTCTTGTTTGATCAGGTCTGCAGTTCGCCTCTCCCTCCTTTCCCTTCGAAGCATCTAATGAAGCACAAGAACGATGGCAATGAAACATTAGAGAAATACACCATATGTGTGCAAGCAAAATTACACATATATTTCACCTGTCTCTTAAGTTTCACTGGATGCACGATTTCTGACTGTGTCAGCAGTATGTCACCTCCAAACATATGAGTTTTACTAGAATCCTCACCAGAGCTCATTTTAGGTTGAAATGGGTCCCGTACTATCTGATTAGACATGAAATTGGTAGCCAGAGTAAGTAACCTAAATCAAATACGAAATGGGATTTTTCTGTGAAGTAGATGAAAAGCACTCAAAATGTGACAACACTGCGGCAACTCACCAATGGTTTCTTTGTTTGATCGTGATTCTCATCACCAGGGCTTTTCCACACCCATGAAGCAGATAGGCCCTTAGACTTGACACTTCTAACTTGAACAGCACCAGAAGGGTCATTATATGTTACAAGTATGTCAATACCCTGCATGAACATACATAAACACAAAAATGGTTATTCTGAATGTTTCCATGGAAAGAAGGCATCATCACCTTAAGGCGTTACCTTTCCATCAGGATGATTAGTCAAACTGGTGTTGCTCTGATCCTGTAAGCCATTTGTTTAGTCCAATCAAAGTGAACCATCAGTTTTTGCAGCAACAACAACAAAAGAATTAGCCTACACAGAGGAATTTGTTTCACTGAGGCAAAACTCTCGTTATTCATAGTTTGAGCAACCTATCAAATCCATCTACATTCTTAGTTTCTCATTCACGAATAAATAAATAGGCGTCAATACTGATAAGTCAAATCTCTAACATTATCCTCTACATTAAGCTCATAACATGCAATTATAATATTGATCACAAGCTGAAAGTCCTAGATGGACTATCTCGTCTATTTCAGTGACAACCAAGAAAGTAAAGTCATAACATTTCTAATAATTAACAATAGCTTTCCTGAGAATTCGGAGAAAAATATGAAGAACATGTCAACCCATGGACTTGGAAAAAAAAATTAGTACCTGTCTGTCAATACAGTGAGGACAGTCATATAGTGGGGTATGCATTTGGCATTCTCTTTGACTGAAAAGAGGAGAAACAGGGAAGCATGAGATGCCAATAAACTAGTGTTTTCAAAACCAAACAGAGGACTAAAACAGTTTTGCTACCGGCAGTTGACCAGCCATGTTCAATTGGTCTTGACTGCAACAATAGGCCAGCTAAGCTTATGTAATAGATCATTTTCTATGAAAATGTTAATTAAAAAATCAATCAAAAACAAAATATATCCAAAATCCAAATAGCCACAGGCTCACAGGTAATCAAATACCAAGATTAAGCTTCCCAAAAAAAAAGATTAAGCACACGGGTAAGATGAATACAGTCCCAGTATTCGTGTAAAAGTTCATTAAAAAAAAAAGTCGTTTACTGGCTCATCTGGTTAAACTTAGTTTAATGGAAATTTCAGTTATTTATAGCCAAACAGGGCAGATTGAGTCTCAGTTGACCAACCAGTCCGATCCAATTTTCAGAACAGTGCATTAAACATGTTATCAGTCTTGTGACAAGAAGTACAATTAGCCACCGGCGAATATACCAAGTACTAAAGAAATTAGAGGGAGAGTAGTGAGCTAACTTACGTTGAAGATGTATATGACACCTTAGCTCCGACCAGAGATACATGATTCACATCCTGCATCAATATGCCATGTAAGACAACTCTAAAATAAAAACATAACCATGACTTACAATTATTTAAACACACACACACGCACTTAAAATTTGAACAAAAGGCAGGAGCAGTGTGTTATTTATTGGGATAGTCAAGTAGTAAATCGGATATAAATTATTAGAAACTCGTCTGGATCACCAAGATGATGGGTGTGGCATTCACCTTAAACTCGATTTGTAGCTAACATATTTACCTAACTACTATAAACAAATGGCATTGTCCTTCAAGTCACTCTATAAATAAATATATATGAGCACCAGCAGAAATATTGAAAAGGAAGCAATCAAGCTAAAATAAAACATGGGACTGGAGAAGCATTGTGAAGAGTTTCCAAATTTATCTTAGTTAACAATAGATGAAGTATGAACAGTGATTTCACCGATTTTTATCAGAAATTAGGCAAATTAACAATTTAAAGCTTCGAGAACGGAGAGACGCAAATAAAAACACCCCACCACATTATGTAATTGAATGGCTCCGAAAAGCAACGCCGAATAGTTTTAATCGGAAATGTAAAAATGGGAGATGTTAGGTTGAAGCAGCAAGAAGATCAATTTATGCAACTGACAGAAAAGTACAAATACCCGATCGAAATGAAATTAAAAAATCAGTAAAATCAATACAAAGCAGGAACAGATTAACAATCGCAATACGATGAGCTAAAAAAGGAGAAGGAGAGAAAGTGATGGGATTACCAGGAAAAAGAAAAATGCGACAAGGAATAAAGCTTCACAACCACCTCGCATTGCGCACTGAGAAAAAGAAACAGAAATAGTCAGCTTCGATTGATTCAGCGATCAGCGGGAAACCGGTGTGTCTCAAGTGAGAACTGGCACCTCTGCTATGATGATGATGATTGATTGATTAAACGAGCAATTAATTACATGGGGCTTGTTTGCGAACCAATTTGATTAGCATGGATGTGCCCAATAGTCCAATTGTGTAAGCTTATGATTAGGCCATCGATTTGGGCCCTAGATTAAATCACTGCCCCGCATTTTAATCCTTGTTTTTGTTGATATAAAAATAAATAAATAATATAATATCTGATATATTATAAAATGTGTCAATTTCAAATAAATAAATAATTTAAAATAAGAATCAAAAATTATAAAAATATTATTTATTTGAAAATTTTCTTTATAAATATATTATTTGTTTTATTTATAATTGTACATTTCCTTGTCACAATACAATATCTATTTTTTTAAGTTTATCTAAGGATTTCACTTCTACCCAATTAATCCCCGCTTTTAACTATGACCAATTTTGTCACCTCAATTAGTTACCGAATTAATTTTGTCCATCCATTCATTTTATTTTATTTCTCGAGGGAAATAATTGTCCATCCATTATAAAATGAGCACTATAGACAAATTGCAAAATTATTGGCCGCTCAAATAAAATAAACAAAGGATACGAATGTCTCAACAGCTGAATAGGCTGATTGAATGGACATTATGGGGAACAGAACAATGATCACTATAGTGGTATATATTCCATCCATTGGCTTGTTCAATATATTTTCATTCTCAATTTTCTTTTTAGTGTAATAGGAGTTTAGGTTAATTAGGACAATCAGACTATGAGGTTTGAAGATATGTGGCAAATACGTTCAAATAGTAAAAATAAAAATAGAATGAAAATGTTACACAGTACGAAGAAATTAATTTGAAGATGTTGATTCTCGACTCGAGTCGGAACTTTAAATCTAATTAAATACTATATATTTCTAGTGACTATTTACAATTAAATTTATTAAGTATCTTCGTGTCATGCTAGTTGTCAATTTTTTGATGTTTTCTTAATACTATTGTTTTCTCGTCTGGATTAAGAACATTGTTTAAAAGGCGATTAGTCTAAAACCTAGGTAGAGATTTTTAGAATATTAATTTGAGTTTCTTAAAAAAAATACTAATAATATATAACTCTAATATATCAGAAATTTGAAGTCCATTGTATAATGTCTCAGTCCAAATTATGCTATTCCAAGATTAATGTCGGAGATGCCTTTGCATGATATTAGGCTCTTATTTATTGTTTAAGCGAATAAAGTTATCGATATCTATACAAGAATGTTCAATCTTTTTGCATGTTGGCACGGTACGCAGTGTTATGCAATATATTATACCTCTCATAGGAGAATATAGTAAGTACGATATATATATCTCCAAGAATTGTAAAGAGTTCAAAACAAAATTTGCAAAATGAGATTTCATAAAGAGATGCCTCTAATTGCTATGATATCCACACAGTTTATTTATGCAGCCATGTTTTTGCTCTCCAAAGCAGCTATTTCTTCTGGAATGAAACCTTCCGTTTTCGTCGCGTATCGACAGGCTTTGGCCACTCTTGCCTTGGCTCCTTTTGCTTATTTTTTTGACAGGTTGAAATTCAAATAAATGTTTTGTACTTGTTACATTTCTTAAATTTAGATTTATAAAAGTTTCAAAAAAATATATTGACGCATACATGTTAATTTTATTTTGTTGTTAATTATACATGCAGGAAAAGGTCAGCTCCTCTTAACCTCTATTTACTCTGCAAGATTTTCATTGTTAGCTCTTGCGGGTATGATTATTTTGTATAACTTTTGTTCCAAATGTGGTGAAGTTAAATTGTGTATATTTTATGAATGAATTACAAAACCTACTACTCTTGAAATCAAGTCATGTAAGAATCAAGGTCGTAGAATTTGCTAGGCGCTAGTCATGCGGGGCCTAATTTTTTTTTTCTTTGCTCCAATTTTTAGTTTATATAATTAACAAATGATAAATCAAAAGTACACTAATCAGTCGGTCCTTAGGAACAAACAAACTTGATAACAAAATTTTGATTTGATAATTTAATTAAGCACTTATTTTGTAGTTTGATTACATTTTTACTTGTCAATTGTCATAAAAAAGTATAAAACAAAACGTCTCAACTGACATAGAAGTCTCTCGCGCAGGCGCGGGCAAAGAATTGAAGTTCCAACTTCGAAGGCGAACTTAAACAAGTCCAATTAAAAAAAAACAAACAAAAAAAAAAAAAAAAAAAAAAACAAACAAACAAAAAAACTAGCCACCTAAGTCCAATTAATCACCGATTAGACATCCGACCAGATTTTTCGCCGATTAGTGGGTTTCGGGCGATATAGAGGCCATTTAGGCCGATTTACAACATTGATAAAATCTAGTCAGCCTTTGGGAGGTCTAAACTAGAGTACGCGGGCCTTTTTTTTGTGTGGTCGAGTCTCTCAGCTATGATTGTTTTAGTGCATTTTACCAAGTAAAAGGCTAATTAATTGCTAGGCAATATATTTTATTTAAAAAACCCCCCAAAAAAAAAACATTCAAGGTAGCATTTTAGTTTGAAGGGTGATTGATTTTTTTATTATTATTCTATTAAACAAAACTTGGATATAATTTTCATAATTGACCTTTATGTTTTCAATTGCGAGCCGAGCTAAACTAGTTGATGCATACTTTATTACAGGATGAGCCTGTCATTGAATCTACACTACGTTGCCCTAAACTACATATCTGCAACTTTTGCCACGGCGGCTACCAACACCATTCCTGCAATGGTCTTTATTATTGCAGTTTCTTCAAGGTACTTGTAATTTTTAATATTCGGGAAAAAAGACAGCAAAATAATATTAGATAAAACATAGGTGAAGTGAAAGAATGTATAGAATTACCCAGTTTCTACTTAAATTTATGAAAAAATTACCTCTTTCACTAAATTAACAAATCGATTGTTATAGGATTGAAAGCCTTGCAATAACTGAGAAACAAGGATGGGCTAAAATTCTAGGATCAATATTGGGCCTCTCAGGGGCTATGGTCTTTACATTCTACAAGGGCCCACATTTATACTCTGGGTCCAAAAACGAAGCCCACAATCCAATTGCAAAAAGTTACACTAAAGAAGAATGGATCAAGGGCTCCCTTCTTTTGCTTGGTGCAAACTTAACTTGGGCTATTTGGCTTGTCTTGCAGGTTTATTTTGGTTCTCAATTTCTCTTATAATTATTTTTCATTAAATAGATTCAATTTATTGCTATTAAAATTGAAATTTAGGCTCCAATTCTGAAAGCATATCCGGCAAAACTGCGACTAACGACATTGCAATGCGGCTTTAGTTGCCTAGTAACGGCCATTTACGGTGCAGCTGTGGAGAGGAATATATCATCTTGGAAGATTGGTTGGAATGTTAATCTTTTAGCCGTGGCCTATTCGGTATGTTTCCTGTTAAATACGAACCGGGCTTGAGTAGCCGATATTATACGCTTATTTATCATTTTATTTTTTTATTTCTTTTATTGTTTAATATTATTGTGACGTTTCGTTTCGTGTTATCGTGTCGTGTACGTGTTCACTGAGTTGAAATTGCAGAGCATTGTTGTGTCGGCCATAACTTATTCAATGCAAGTTTGGGTTGTGGAGAAAAAAGGCCCAGTATACACGGCAATATTCAGCCCATTAGCGCTCATCATAACAGCCATCTTCTCAGCTCTTATCTTTCATGAATCTCTTTACTGGGGAAGGTCAGTCCTAACTAGTAACTCCTAATATAATTATTTTATTATTTTTTATTTGGCTATTGAGATTATTATAATTAATTTATTATTTTTTAAAGAATCTCTTTGCCACTTTCATCCGCCCGAAAATTACATCTTTCTATATAATCTTACATTATTTTTATGTTTGTTCAACTAAATTGTTTCCTTACAATTTTTTTTCCCCTTCCAATCTATTCTTTTGTTTACTTTTGAGTGAAATACATTTAAGTATGAGTATCTAACAAGCTGGGGACCAATGTGATATTGTAGTGTTTTGGGAGGTGCAATGCTGGTTGCTGGGCTATATGCTTTTCTATGGGGTAAGAACAAAGAGACCCAATTCGGAACCAAGCAAGAGTTGGACCCATCAAAGGCGGAAGCCCATTTGGAGTCCATAATTACATCAAAACCACCCAATGCACAGAGTCAGACGATCTGATTATTCTCTATTGTAAGGCCCAATAAGGGCTTATTTGGGAACACTTTTGCTATAAAAATCCATCCATAAAATGGATTTTTGGAAAAGTACAATTTAAAAAAGTGCTTGTGAAAAATGTGAAGTGTTTGGTAAAAACAATTTTAAAGTCCATTCAACAAAAGTGCAAGAAATAAAACTCAAAAGTCATAAATTCACACTTTCTCGAAATGAACTTTTGGAAAAGTTGCTTTTTTCAAAAGTCCATTTTAAAATAACCACCAAACATGATTTTCTTTTCTAAATGGACTTATTTGCAAAAAGTCCATTTCAAAATGGGTTTCCAAACAAGCACTAAGTCTTTAGGTTGAAGAGTTTTGAAGCGGTACTCATTCGCCTGTCTATCTATATATATATTAAAGCAGAGGTTTGGAAAGAGAAAAAAATATGAGTGGAATGCCACGTAAATGCCACGTATGATTATTTTATTTCACCGATTGCATGAAAGAGGCACGGAGGTACTCACTATTCTACATAGTCGGCGACTCATACAAAAATTCATAATTGATGCATATACAATTATTGAATATTCAAAATTGTGGTACATTAGAACTCATCAAAAAAATTATGAATTGAGATTTACAGTAGGATTGTTGATGTAGTGTTATGAGGTGAGGCAAATGGCTGGTACTCATGTTGTCTTGCCCACGACATTTACTAGAGTTCACTAGAGGTCGTTTCACATAATTCTTTTCTATACTGAATTGTGTAGCTTATTTATATGCTAAATAGTGTAACCAATTTAGATTTATAAAGTATTTGTTTAAATAGGGTAATAAATATAACTATAGGTTCCCTATCAGAACAAATGTGGGGATGTAGAGGATAAAAATATTGATGAGATCAACATGTATTATAATTGTCATTACATTTTTCCACGCGAAGCGGCGTGGTGAATATTAGTTTATGAGATTCAGTATAAAACTCCACCTATCATGTGTTTGAGTTTTTATCTTCCAAAAGAGTATAATGTATTATATAATGATAATGATAATGAATTTGCCTTATGTTTAGTTTCCTAAAAAAAAATTAGTACTCAAAAACAAAAGAATGGACAACTAGAAAAGTAGATTTGTTTTCATTAGTACGAATTTACTATATTCCGCCAAAATTGATGAAGTAATTGATGCAATATATTTAACAAAGAGTGGTGTATTTCTCATCTATAGATACAGAGGATGCTTTTTACAACTGTTAAATCTAATAGTGGAAGTTTTCTTAATGTAATATCTAATGACATAACTTTTCTTATTCTTCGAAAGGAAGAAATGAGCATTCTAGATTTAGGGTTACTTTTAATATCCACTAAGATTTCGATCTTTACTGGTACTCCACTTGCAAGATTAATGGTGGATGCGCATCTCATTATTTGGGACGAAACTCCAATGATGCATAACCACTATTTTAAAACTCTAGACAAAATATTGAAAAACGTGATGACATTGTAAAATAATTCTAATACACAACTTCCATTCGTTAACAAAATAATAATTCTTGGTAGAGATTTTCATCAAAATTTTTTGGTTATTCAAAAAAGTATTAGACCAAACATAATTCACACAGTGATCAAATACTCGCATTTATGGACTCATTACATAGTTTTGAAGTAGACCAAGAATGTGGTGCTGCAAATTCACAATGCAGATCCCAATTGTATCAAGTTAAAGAATATTTTCAACTTGATAAATAGTATATGAGATGTAATAGTTGGAGAACCAAATGATGGTATCGTTTAAATTGAAATCTAGGTTATCTATTATTGAAAGATGATGGAGACCATGTTCTGTCAATTGTGGCGAGCACATATCCACAATTTGGAAAAATTGCTGAATGTTTCGCTTATTTGGAGGGTCGGGCTATTCTTTCCCCAACACTTGATGTCGTCGATTTGATTAATAAATATATGATGTCATAAAATTAATAACCCTGATAATGCATGCAAATCTGACTCAAACATTGACATATTGTAGGACGTTTACTCACTAGAGTTTCTAAATACCATTGAATGTTATGGATTGCCTCTATGAGGTAAAACTAAAAATTAGAATTTCACTCATGTTGTTGAGAAATATCGATCATTCCCTTGTGTTGTGTAATGTTAGTTGTTTACTTGACGGACACATTGTATAGGCTAATATTTCTCAAGAAAGCAATGCAAGTGAATTGTTGTTAATCCTTAAAATGGCTGTCACACCATCCAATTCGAGGTTCCATTTCAAGTTCCAACGATGACAATTTCCTCCGATCGTGTCATATGCTATGATGATCAATAAAATTCAAGGAAAATATCTCTCTCACGTTGGAATTTTCCTAAAGAAGCCTGTTTTCAGCCGTGGTCAGTTATACGTTGCTATATCAAGGGTGACCAATCGTATAGGTTTACAAATATTGATCGACGATTATGAGAATAAACATGTTAACAAAACTACAAATGTTGTGTATAAGGAAATTTATCATGATTTGTAAATTATATTTCGTCTAATAACAATCCTTTTATGAATTAGGTTATATCATTTTGAATACTATTCGATCTTTAAATAATATTTAGATGATTTATATATAGGGAGCAGTTATGATAAAACCATCTCTGGTGTGAGAACTAGTGATGGTTCTTACCGAAATATACATACACACAGAGAGAGAGATATAATTTAAGTATATATATATATATATACACACACACACACACACAATTACTTATTTAAATATTTTAATACATTTTAAATAATTCTTTTTATTTTAAATAAAATAAAACAAAAAGTTATCGTGCAACGTACGGGTACAATACTAGTAAGCTATTATAGTAACGTCAACATATATATTACTTTAAGAATAGATATAAATATTTATCATAATGGACATAAATTTTATCACAATTAAAATGAACACAATGAATATAAATATTTTTATAACTATTTCATATTTATAAATGTAAATTTATCATGGTAAATATGAAAATTTATCACGATAAAAAATAAGTTTTTTATGTAACTTGAATTAATATTTATCACCTTGAAAATACTTTTTCCACCCGAATATATTGAGCAACAAAATTTCCGATCCAGTCCAATCAATTGGCCCGATTCTAGCCCCACGGCGCACACTTTTTTTTTTTCTTTCTATATACCCATTTATATTTAGCAAATTTAGTAAAGTTGGGGCCTAAAAATTTAGGCACAAAAAAGACTGGGTCGATTCAACCCGGCGATTCATGGGCCGAGATGGCCCGGCCCGACCATTTAGCAGTTATACTCGAGTGTATTTGATATTTTATCTTCGACAGTTGGTGACAATTTTTTCTTACTCCAAAGTAGAAATTGCAAGATTCCAATTATAATTAGGGTGCGGTCAAATCTGCTTCACATTATTTATATAAGGGTTTTTCTAATTAAATCACGGCTATTTGGTGTTCATTTTATTTGTGTTTGATTTGATAAGATATGAGATAAATATAGCTGCACCCTTATAATTATTAACTTTGTTGAATGAATTTCAGAGTTACTTCTGTTTTGTTAACAAAGAAAACTCGTGTAAGTTTTTCTCAACCCGAAACGATGACACCTAAAAAGTTAAAAAACTAATACATTATTAAACTAATAATACATATATATATATATATATACCCGAAACGATGACACCTAAAAAGTTAAAAAACTAATACATTATTAAACTAATAATACATATATNTATAATTTTTATTTTTGTTAAATGAAATGTATCTAAGTATTGCCATAAATTTATGTTACAAAGTGTTATTTTTTAAGAATAAAAGTAGATTCTTCATGTCACGTTGACCGTAAGACGATCTGACAAGAGTCGAATCTCACAGATATATGTAAACATGCGTGATCGGTTATGGTTAACCGTCGAATCGTCGACTTCAATTCAGATAAACATTGACACTGTTTGTGATTGTTTTGGTTTTGGGACAACCTAAAATCGTGAACCACCAGTTCAAAAATCCTGTAATTTTCGGTTATCACAAAAAAATGGTCAAGATCAAATTAACGAACATAGAAAGGAAAACAGATAACCACTTGCTATCATAGGGATAAGAGACATATGGCTAAAGAGAGAGCCAAAAAAAGATATTTCGTGTATAATTCTGCATAATCTCGAATGTTATCAGTTCGGGTACGTAGACCAAACATGTGGTTGGTCAAGGAACCTTGCATCCTCCTGACCGAATCTGTAACCTTCACTATCTTGTAATTTTCCTGATTTGACCAGGACAAAAGAAAATGTCTCATATTTTATTAGGCTATCTATTAATTGAATTTCAATTAATAAGTAGCCTAAAAAAATGAACCGAACCACAGATCACAAATCGAAACCAAAATCAAATTTTGTCTGATTAACGTCGATTGTAACCGATCGTGCATGTTTAAATGTATGCTACAAAAACACTTCAATTAGGGACATTGCTCATAAGCATGAGTTCATCATCACGCTCGCTCAATGTGGAATAAGTCCCTTCCAATATATATATTTCCCATTCTAAAGAAGCAAACAATTCGAAAAATACACCCTTCACCATGTAACAATCTTAATGCTAGCATCTTCTATACACAAGTCAAAGATGGTCTAGTCTGAGGGGCACTAGCCACATTCTACAATAGTTATTGTAACAGTTAATTATATCATAATGTCTTCAAAGTCTAACCTAATTTTTTTAAATCAAGAGTCACTATCTCACACAACTTGCAAATTTTCAACTGTAGGTAAGTTGTCAGCAATTTATTTCCTCGAATTTTCAATTTTTTTTATACTTCATTTAATTTGGTAGGTTCACAAGCAATATCCTTCTAATGAAATCGTGATCTTCAGAAAATGATTATTATTATTTATTTTTTTAAACAATGGACATGTGGAGGACTGGTAAATGATCTCATAAATTACATCTACATAGTTTACCTAACGAAGAAAAATAATGGGAATTGTGAAAAGAAAAATGTATTTTATTTGTAAAATTAGTCGAGTATTTTTTTTTTAATTATTATTTTGATCCTAAACTCAAATCAAAATAATTTTGGCAACCCTATTTATTTGCACTTTTTAATTAAAAACTAAATAAATATAATTGTCCAAAATCCCACTGCCTAGCCAGACAAACACTAGCTTAAAAAGCACAACATGACGCACACGCAAATCCAAACCAAAAATATAAATGGTCTATGTGAGTATATGACTAATGCAATTATCAGGCAACTCATTATGCTATTATGAATACCTAATTCAATATTTGAGCAATCAAAAAGAAGAAGAAAAAGTTATGGGGACAGAAAACCTGTTTTATTGCAGGGTGTTTGCCCTAACAAACTCAAGAACTGAAATTATTGCAATTAAACCATATGTATAAGTGTGTTATGTGTAAATAATTGCGCACACACATGCTAAGAGATGTGCCTATCATTAGGTGAGTTAGATACATCCTTTTACTTCAAGGAATTGATAATAATAGTTTTCAGCATTAAATCGCTCTCTTTACTTTCTATTTTTTAATTTTTGTTTTTGGTTGAGGTGAAAATAAGTTGGTTAAGGCATGACCCTTCTCTTCTCCTTTAATTTAACGTTATATATTCATCTGTATTTGACATGTGTCTCCATTAATTTAGAGTATTTTATAGCTTTTTATTTCTTTTGGAAAACCAAAATTTGTATAGTTTGTTCGTATTAAAAGGAGTTAAAATAAAATACAAGTATTATGTAATTATGTATAACACATGCAAATAAAATGTGGCACTTGAAGTCTTTTTGATGTATAGTCGAAAAAAGAAAACTCGTTTATTATTTTGATACTAATATGTTACATGTCGATCTTTCAATTAGTTAGGTGAAAATAGACCCAATAAATCATGTTTAACAACACATATTAATAAATTAAAACAGTAATAGGCCCCCCACCTCATAAAGATTGGCTTTAATATACCGTAGTTAATATGATTTTAATATAATTAAGTTACATAGAAATGTAAATATAAATATAACCCCAAACTGACTAATGAAGTATAATTAATAACAAGTTCTAGCTAGAATCAAGTTTGTACATAGTACTTCTTAGAGATGCACATTCAGTCCAAATTAGTCCGTTGTTCTGACTATAATGAAGTTTGTACGTACTTCTAGAGATGCACATTCAATCCAAATTAGTCTGTTGTTCTAGTTATAATGAAGTTTGTACGTATTTCTAGGGATGTACATTCTGTTAAAATCGGCCGGTTAATTGACCGATTGTTTTAGTTATAATGAAGTTTGTACGTATTTCTAGGGATGTACATTCTGTTAAAATCGGCCGGTTAATTGACCGGGCCGAGGTTAATCATAACCTAATTGGCGGTGAATCGGTTAAGATCAGTTAATCGAATCGGCTAGTTAATCGCCGATTTTTTTTAATTTAAAAAATTGAATTTAAAATTTTTAATAATTTGAAAAACTAGTTGTTATAACCGATGGTTTCGGTTGACCGATTTAACCGCCGCCCATATATATTTTTAACTTTTTCCAGTTAACCGACAGTTATAACTGCCGGTTTCGATTGATTGAAAACCTTAACCGTAATAAAACCGCCGGAATTCAATTGACAATTACGATTTTAACAGAAATCGGCGATTAACGGTTAAAATCCGATGATTAACCGGCTAACCGTAATCGCCGGTGACATTCCACGTACTTCATACAATCGGTAACCAAAAGAAAGGGAGAGAAATAAATAAAAATTAAATCAAGCCCCGTTTTGCAATCCTTTTCCGATTTCATGTCAGAAGATTATGAGCAAAACTACGATATGATTTGATCGGTCCTTTTCTAATATGCACGCTTCAAACAGATTATTCTTCACGTAATTTCAATCTATTATTACTAATATACATGCATTTTACTTTTTTCTATATTTTAAACTATATACCAAATTAATTTTCTCCGATAAAACTCCATAAAAGTCTCCACCAGCACTCAAGTAGTCAAAGGATTTATTTCAGTGCTTTTCAATTTGAATACTACTAATAATTAGGTCACGTCATAATTCCACTTCTCACAAAAAAATAGGAAAACAAATTAATTTCCATGCTCTTTCATTAATGACAAAAATAAATGTCAGGAAAAATTTCTCATATACAAGTCACAATCTCCACATCCCGACCCAAAGAAGAAAACAATAAAATTATAGTAATTTCTTAGCAATCAATGTAATTGTTTTTTAAATGAATTTCATTTCCTTCGATTATAAATTTATACATACTTGTTAGTTGTTACATATGTTTATATGTCAAATCACACGGTCAATAAAAACTTAGTCGTACAAAAAGATTAATAACACGCGTGACTTGTAAAAAAAGATTATTTTGTCCTAAGTTCATATATGCAAAAATAAATTAAAAAATCCGTGATTTAATCCATTGACTAAGGCCTTAGGAAATGTGAAAAACTCGTGAGATCGATCAAGATGGGATCTCAAGAGGACTAGTGGAAATGGCCTTTGAGAACTCAAAAGAGGACCGTTGACCAACAATTTTCTTTTTTTTTTTTTTTCCATCTTAATTAAAATTTCGTTTAGTTTATCCTAATACCCTGATACATGCCTCTCGAAGTTTACTTATACGTACTATTTCGACCTTATCTTATCCTCAGTAATCTTATTTCATATTGGAAAAGGAAAATTTTATATAAAGAAATATCCTTCGACTTTTTTATTATCATAATTCGAAGCACCGCCTACAGCTAAAGTGGTTTGGTTTTCTCTTTCATAATTTTTTCTTTTCTCATTAATAGGGAACAAAAAGAAAAGGCTGGGAACCGTTACGTTACGTGAAAAGAAAAACAAACCCCAACAAAGTTAAAAAAAAACAAAACAAAAAAAAACTATTTGCATTTCTTTTACCGTCTCTCTCTTTTTTATTTATTTTATTATTTATTTTATAAATAAAATAATAATATTAAAAGCAAAATCAAGAGGAGCCCGTGAAGTGGATTTAACAGGGTGTGAAACCCGACAAAGAAGTGAGAGACTTCTAGAGAGAGAAAGTGATAGAGAGAGAGAGAGGGACGCGCTCACGGAGACGCATAATAAACCAGACCCAAAAACCGTGTGTTTTAACAATTCAGTGATATATACATACAGTTATAGATACAAACAACCGCCATCGTCGTCGTCGTCAACGTCATCCTCCATGAACGCAAACTACAAGGTCTTAACCCCCCCTCACCTTTACTCCCACCCCGTCTCTGATTTTTTTTTTTTGCCGTTTTCGCTTCTCGCCTCTGAATTAAAGGTGTCTCTTTGATTAATTTACACGATAATCGCTTACATATACTCCTCTGTGATTAGGTGAAAATGTGAAGTGGTCAATTTTATTTTTGCCTGTGTGTGTTTTTAACTGCTGCAATTGACCGGGTGGGTGATTCAGAGATTGCTTCTTTTTTTCCTCTAATTAATTCAGTGATCGAGGAAACGTAAAAATTTAAGTAGTGTATTTCTTTGTTTTGTTCTTGCACATAATTTCAGATAACGAGATTCAATTTTTGTTTTTCATTTTTCATGTAATTTGCCTCGGGAACAATTTTGGTGGTGTCTGTAACTTCTTATAACATATTAGTGCCCTTTTGCATATTTAATCTGTAATTTCTTTGAAATTACTATGTTTGCATTAATAGTTGCATATTCAATGGTTTTATATTCTAATTAAATATCAACTTAGAAGTGGGAAATTGACCATTAAAGTGTGCCCTATTGATCCGCTTTTTTTTTTTTTCTTTTCTTTTTCCAGGAATCTTCTTTTCTTGATTTGTGCTTTTCCCCGTTGTTCCTTTTTTTTTACCTTTGCTCTTAAGTTCTGAAAAAATTTCATTGTTACTAAACCAAATGCTCAAACTCATAAATATTGCCGTCATTGTCAGAAGCGTAATTTGTTGTGTTCTCCAAATGCAGAAAGCTTGAAAGTACACATTATCAGCACCACTAGCTATAATTAGATGTCGTTTCGTAGCATAGCTCGTGAAATAAGGGATAGTATCGGAAGCCTTTCGAGGAGGCATGGTAAGTCACATGCGGCCGTTTACGAGTTGCACGATGAGCCCGTAATTATTGAGAACAGCTGTTGGGCTAATCTGCCACTTGAATTGCTTCGGGACGTGATTCAGAGGCTGGAGGAGAATGAGAGTACGTGGCCCGCAAGAAAGCATGTCGTCGCGTGTGCAGCCGTTTGCCGGTCATGGAGGGATATGTGCAAAGAAATCGTTCAGTGCCCTGAGCATACAGGGAAATTGACCTTCCCAATTTCTCTCAAGCAGGTTGGAATAACTTGCATTTGCTTTAGGTGGAAATGGTTGATTTCAATTTTTGCTGATTTTGGCTTTTGTTATTTTCTCTATTTTTTCCAGCCAGGGTTTCGAGATGGGACGATTCAGTGTTTCATTAAGAGGAACAAGTCTAATTTGACCTACCATCTGTTTCTTTGCCTTAGCCCTGGCAAGTTTTTCTTAGTATTTTTTTTTTCTTGTTACCTAATCAGTTTGGTGTTGATAGAAATCTTGAGTTATTGGGCTTCTTATTGTGTGATGAATGAGTTTCCATGTGAATATCTTTTATTTTGTGTTTTAAACGAACTGAGAGAAGAGTTTGACTAGGATTACTTACGTTTAGGCTCCATTTGGATTGAGGGGTTTCAAGGTTTGAAATTCAAGGGATTTGAAATCCATTCATTTACAAATCTTATTTTGTTATCCATTACAAAATTTAAAATTTCCCAATCGTTATATAATTAATAAATAATAGAAAATTATAAATTTATATAAAAAATAATAATTTATGAATTTTCGTGAAAATGTAATGTGTGTAGTGTTCTTTTTTTGTGTAAAATGTGTGTGTGGTGTGTGTGTGAGAGAGAGAGAGTGAGAGTGGTTTTGTGTTTAATTGTATGTATAATAAGTAGAAGGTTGGATTTCAAATCCCAAAAAAAAAGAACTAAAATCGAGGAGGGACTTCAAATCCATTAATTTGAGTGTTTTTAGCCAAACATGTCTGTGGAATTGTCGATGGATTTCTAATCCTTTTACAATTGAATGAACATCTTAAATATGTTTATGGTTATCACTCTAGAAGTTTGGTTTTGTCTTTTGTCCGGTAAATCTTGGGTTTGGAGTGATACAAAATATTGCTGAATCACTTGATGGTTCTTCTTGTTATAAAAACTTTATGCAATGTGCTAAAGTTTCGTGTATAATTTTTTTGTCCTTGCAGCCTTACTTGTGGAGAATGGTAAATTTCTCCTTTCTGCAAAACGAAATCGCCGAACCACTTGTACAGAGTATGTGATCTCGATTGATGCTGATAACATATCACGGTCGAGCAACAATTATATCGGAAAAGTGAGGTGAGTCATACATGAAAAGCTTTAAATGAACTTACAGTTGCGAGGACTTTTTTAGGGATTTTCTTTTTATTTTTTAATGGAAATTGGACTTTTCGTTTTATTGGAAGTTCTCTTCCCGAGAGAATAAATTGTGCATGCATTGTGGACCAATATGATATTTTGATGATGATTTTGCGCGTTGAATTTTAATTGAAGAAAAAATTGTCATGCGGCACTAAGTCAAAACAAATCTCCTTGGCAAATCTTTGATTTGAATTGCAAGGCCTATACCAGGAAAAACATGGTTCGGTTTCGTACGGATAACTCTGGCAAAATCTTGTGATTTTTGTCCCATTAGTTTTTGTTCAACTGAATGAGAATCACGAAGGCTTGGAAATGATATTTTCTGGTAATCAATAATATTTAGGGATAATTACAAAAAGTACCCTTAAGGTTTCATCTTATTGCTGTATTACATAAAAATGCAGATAACTTTCCTGAAGTTTGATAGTGTTAAAATTAAGGTGCTAACTGTGATATTTTTATTTATTAATGTGGAGTGGGTTTTTGAAATATTTTTTGCTTATGAAGGGGTTAAATGCAAAACAAAACCAAACATCAGGGGTATTTTTTGTCATTTTGAAAATTGCTTTTTTTTGTGTGTGTGTTTGTGTGTGTAATTAGGTCAGACCTCAAATGATTTTTATTTTTTTTTAAATTAACCTTGATATTTATCGAAAAATTCCTCTAAAAAATGTTTTCGTGGATCTTACTTCATCCGACAATTGGTTAAAAACAGGTCGAATTTCCTCGGAACCAAGTTCATAATCTACGACACGCAGCCACCCCACAACACCTCCACCATCTCCCAGCCGGGCCCCACCAGCCGTAGGTTCCACTCAAAAAGAATCTCTCCGAAAGTCCCCACGGGGAACTACAACATCGCCCAGGTCACGTACGAGCTCAACGTCCTCGGGACGCGGGGCCCGCGCAGGATGCACTGTGCGATGCACTCGATCCCCGCCTCTGCCCTCGAGCCTGGCGGTTCGGTCCCGGGCCAGCCCGAGCTCCTCCACCGCTCCCTCCTGGAGGATTCCTTCAGGAGCATCTCCTTCTCCAAATCGATCTATCATTCGACCGAATTCGGCAGCGCCAGATTTTCGGACACGGCGGGCCCACACGAGGAGGACGGTGGTAACAAGATTAGACCTTTGGTTTTGAAAAACAAGGCGCCTAGGTGGCACGAGCAGTTGCAGTGTTGGTGTCTGAATTTCCGGGGGAGAGTGACAGTTGCGTCCGTCAAGAATTTCCAGCTCATTGCCGCTGGGGCCCAGCCGGCTGCTGCTGGTGCGGGTGCACCAGCAGCGTCACAGCAGAACCAATCGTCGTCCTCGTCGTCATCGGATCAGGATAAGGTGATATTGCAGTTTGGGAAGGTGGGTAAGGATATGTTCACGATGGATTACAGGTACCCATTGTCGGCTTTTCAGGCGTTTGCGATATGTTTGAGCAGCTTCGATACGAAGCTGGCGTGTGAATAGTGGTTGTACTGGTAGAGCATGGTGGGTGTACGGAGTAACTGCAGTGGGTGTACATCACTGTTGTGTGTGTTTACAAATGGAGCTGTAATTTTCTCCTTGATTTTATTTTTTAGTTGATAGTTTGTTTTTATTCTGCATTTTGTTGTAATACAATCGTGTTTTAATATTTTCTTATTACTGAGGGGACTACATTGTCCAAAAACAACTTTTGGCTTTTTCTGAATTATTAGTCTATTTATGAGTATTTTTTCTGGCTAGAAGCTTAGAATCACTTTTTTTTTTCTTTTTTTTTTTTTGGAGCATGCGATGCGAACGCTCCCTTATTCTTATTGTAAACGACTATGATTTTACATGCATGTTGCACTGGTTTTTGTATGCATTTTGCACACTTGCACTAGTTTTTGTTTGTTACATTTGTATGTCGATGGACAATGTGGTTTTGTATTCAATATTGACAACAACCATATTTAATATCAAACTTAATAAATGAATTGAATATTAATTAATAACTCAGGTAGTCGCTGTGAGACTGTCGTTAGGACCACAGTTCTTTATTATGTCATTTGAACTTTTGTCGCTAGTGACATTATTGAGTAAATAAAAATCAAGAGCAGTTAAATATGATTTTGGACGAGGGAAGAATATGATTCTAACATTATTGAGTGAAAAGGGTGGAATCAAAGTTCAACTGTTTGTACATTCCTTGGCGATGAGAAAAAATCAATAGATTTTACGACTTATGATCACCTCAAAACACAAAACATGGGAATCAAGACCAGTTTTTTAAAAAAATGCTGATTCAAAACTCGAATAGTGAACAAGAAACTGAGAAATTGAAATAACTGTAATCAAAGAACTTGAGTAACTGATAAAAGCTCTATTATATGAAACCTTTTTCTGTAAGTTTTTTATATATGTACATAAGAAAAAGAGACTTATGAAACCTTATTCAATGATAGAAACTCACCAATACTCAGGAACTGGGAAAGTTCATCTAGAAATGTATACAACAGTTTTGACTTATTACACAACAACATGAGATATGTAAGTTGAAAAACTCAATTTTATTTTTCGGGGTTTTATTACCTTTAAAAACCGAAGCTTTTGAAGTCGTTCCAATCCCGTGAAGGAGGTGTCCATGTTAATGACAGAATCCGAGAAGTGAGCACTGATAGGAATAGGATTCTTGAACTAACTCACTCAAATATGAAAACTTACATTTCTGCTACAGCAAAAGAAATGTCCACATACAAAGGTGTACTAATGCATCAACATTTAGCTAAAATTAAAAAAAAAAAAAAAAAGAAAAGAAAAAAAGGACTAAAATATTTCACTTCACTACATGTTTAAAATGTTGGAATGATGGGACCAATATTTATGAATTATTATGCACAATAACTAAATAGGCTAAAGTTGTGTGGGCATAGTGTTACAAAATAATAATATGGAAGGAAAATGCTAGTAAACCATACTATACTTCTTGCTAAAATCAAGTAAAGTTGGAAAATAAAATAAAGTAATATCCCCACAAATACAATTTAAAAAGGTAGAGCTGCAGTCAATCAGTGGGTTTTAACACTCCACTGCACCCATTACCTCAAAAAATTCTAAATCCCAAATTAATTATCAAAATTCAAGGCCAATGTCTAGGTCCAAGCCGAAGTCCATTGTTGCAAACATCAACAATTAGTGCTTCACATGATACTCGTTATATCTTAACTTTCACTTATAAATTAATGTATAAATTCTCTTACATTATTTTCAATGTGGGACTGTATACATTTTCTCTTTCAATGCTTAACTTATACATTTTATTTCTCGAGAAAATAAATATACTACGATTATTTAGTCAATACTTACAATAATATTATACCATTTATTCTATATAAATTAAATATTAAGCTATTAAAATTAGTTTTAACAAAATTAACTTTTCAACACATAACCAATTGAATTAAGCACTCCTAAATTAGTGGGATGAAAACAAATGAAGTTCTAATCAGTTGTCTTTTGTTAAATACTATAGTATCAAGCTATGGTCTAGTAATGTTGCCTTTCGAGAAAATACAAATAAACTTTAAATTTTTGGACTAACAAGATACACTAGCCTTTTGAGCCTTGACAATGAATTTATTGGGGTCAGGTGTCTGAATATGTGTTATCATAATAAATGAATATTATGTATATTTATAGGATTAACCTCTAGTAGGTTGTATAAACGAAGTGCTATGTCGAGGAATCATGATTATGAATGTGTGTTTCGTACTATCTTCAATCAACGCCCTATATTGACGGGTTAATCTGACTTGAGGTCCAAGTCGGGTAACTATTCAAAGTTAGGTACACGGCGCTAGTCGATTTTTTTTATTTATTAATTCTAAGTATTTAAATGTATAATAGTAATTTTGATATTTCCCATATCCAGTGATTTTAACTCGACATACTACGAAGGTATTAAATAAAATTGATATAAGAGTTTTAAAAAAAGTGAGAAACATAATTAACGTTTGAAGACGAGTTTAACATTTAAAGAAGATCAAATTAATTCTTGTAACCTGAAAATTGACTTTAGATGGTATTGATACTACATTAAATGAATAGATAAGTTGTTAGATAGATGAGTCATTTAATATATAGTACTCGTTACACTAACAATTTTATGGTGTTATTCAACGTGTGTTTTGTATTCTGTCAGCATATGACACAAATTTATGATGTCAATACACCATATAATTTTACCTCTGAAAAAATGTGTGAAGGGAGACCAATGTGAGTCTTTTCTCAAGAGATGTCACTTTTATTCACAATTTTTTTCCAATATAGATTTATAGTTCAATAGAAACCCTTTAATTTTTTACCAAGGCTTTTGGTTTATTATAAATAGACACGCGGATTGCATTTAAACTAGGGTTATCTAGATGGAACCACACTCCCACCAAATCAAAGTGAGAATTATGATTTAAAGCTACTTTGAGTTTGTTTTGGTTTAACAAAACAAAAACATCGACTTTTGGTTTGGTTTGTGATTTTAAAAAATAACAGACCAGTACAGATCAAACCACATTATAATAACCGAAATTTATGATTTAGAGCTACTTCCGGTAGGAGGTACCCGACCTTTTGGTTTGATTATGGGTTTTGAAAAATACCAAACCAATACAAATCAAAATTATATGTGTGTGTGTGTTTGTGTGAACAAAAGAAATGGGCTTGCAACCAAAGTTTTTCTCACAAGTCATAAGTGTATTTGAGTACAAATTATTTATTTCTCTAATATTTGGTCTCAAACTCCTATTTTTCATTTTCTCTAACTCTTGATTAAGTCATAATATTTACACAAGGTAATTCACACACTGCAAAATCTCCCCCAGTCCATTTCGTTCTCTAATGACCTATTAACATTGCTCAATAATATATATAGCCACTCATCTCCGATACGTATTATAAATTAGTTGTTGTTTATATTTTAGGAAAAGACTACAGTACATTCACAATACCATACCCATGTATGGTAATCCAATCATAGTTTGACACCTCACCCATATTAATAAATTAGGATCTTTTTAAACAATTCTATTGGTCAATAGAAATGGAGGTATCATACATTGAATGTACTGTAGAAGTTCCCTATATTTTAATTTATGCATTTACTGTTACATATATTTTTTTACAAAAACTATTATATTTGAAAATGATTTATTTTACTAAAAGTAGTTTAATGAAAGATAATAATGTGGTTCAAACCGAACATAGTTAATTTTTAAGCAAACCAAAACAACCCGAATTTATTCTCTTATTGATTTGATTATGGTTTCATTATTTTTTAAACTGATGTAAACTTAGTTCAACGTATGCTTCTTAAATATGGATACTCACTCATGCACACCCTGGTTTAAACTCAAGTGAAGCATTCTCACTCATTCTATTTTCTCATTCAAGCCATCTTTGAAGTAAAAGTCGTGCCATGTAGCAAGGGCTTTTCTAAGGATAGAAACTCTTTATACTTGTCTGTCGACAAGTACTATTAAATTTACCAATAGATTGCGTCATAATCTATTTAAATCCATCCATTTGAGTACAACTCGAATACAATTGAAAATTTTAGTTGTACTCTATTATACTTTTTATTTTTAAATAATTAATATTATTACAATAAAAATTTTTATCTAAATAACCTTTAAAAATTGTTAATATTAAAAATATAAATTTTAATTCTATATTTATTATGTAGTTATATCATTTATAACACAACCATTCACCTTTTTTTTTTATTTTTTTCAATCTCACCCTAAAGATTTGTACTTTGATTTTATTTATTTAAATAGTTTAAAATTAAAAAACAATTGTGAATTATAAACTTTGATGAATCCTTCGTGTCCGTGACCATGCCTGGATAACGGATTAGTAGCCCCACATCACAATTGAGATATAGTCTTTTTGGAATTGATGCTAACTCGTTGAAATTTCTGAGAGGAGTCAGCGTGGAGGATCCTGGTATACCAAAGTCAACTTCTTATGGAGATGTCCATAAGATGTTTGATCAATTGACTGAACCAACTGGCTCGATGAATTGCCTGAAAGCAATTTGCCGACAATATCATTTGAGTAACGAAAAGACATTGAAGTGCCAATTCATAACAAAACTTTCAAGAAGTATTGCATATATGACTCCTCTTTTGCTCAACCCAATTGCACAAATACGAGGCTTGCGAGTGTTTAGTGACATTTCTTATATAAAACAGGGTAGTGATGTTTGAGATCAATATTATTAACTATTGGTGAAATAGATAGTTTTATTTTCATCCTTTTAATTTGTTTGATACATCAATATCAATATCTAAATTAGTCCTCTGTTAATAAGTGTATCGATTATGAACCCAAAAATTGGAGCAATTTTTTAAGTCAAGTGCTATGAATTTCTTTTCCTAGCAATTCAGTGTTGATAAACAATTTGGAAGTATAAAAGAGTACTTAAAATTAATTAAACAATATAAGCAATTGAAAGTGATCAGTTGATGCACTCGTTTACTACCTTATTTTATTTTATTTTATTTTATTTTATTATGTTTATTTAAATAATTAGTGGGTTTTAGGCCCCGTTGAGATATTTTCATATTTATTGTTTTGAATAGAGGTGTCCTTTTTATGTCACCTAGCCTTTTGGAGATATTGAATCCTTAAGAAACTTTTACCCATATATGCATCCCTTTAAAAAAAATTGTAACATTCTATTGAGTTCATTCTTTTTTTTTTTTTTTTCAATTTCAATTGTTTTGCTAAAATAGCATAAGCCAATATTACCAGATTTTTGAAAAATGGAGTTGAGGTGAAGTTCCAAAGGAATGCTTTAAGCATGTTAGAACCTCATATTGGGAATGAAGAGGATGTCGATTATGATTTCGACGATTCGAGAAATGGCTCTGATATTGGTTAAAATGACCATCATCATTGTTGTGAGTTGTGGTACTATTTTACTTAAATATCCCTGAACATAGTTATCTTTTTGATGTTCTTCTCAGACTAGCTTCTAGTTTTCACTCCAACAAGATTAACGAGCCCAGAGTTCGATATAGGAGACCATGGTTGCAGGAACGCTCAATCCAAATTCCATGTGACCCAATTGGTAAGCACAATGAGAGATGGCAAAGTAATATACAGAAGCAAACGAGGTCGATCGTAGTGCGGTGAGATGACTCAAGTCGAATCTCTCAAGAAAGACTAATCAAAATTGATTTTTGTGTTTGAATCACGAATAAAAAATTAAAGAAATGCTAAGCTAAACAAACGATCAATATTTTGGGTTTTGAAGTTTTTGACAACTAGCAATCATTTAAATGATGAATAATGAAGTTTAAGACTTTGAGAAGATCAGTAAAACGAGGATCTAAGGTTCTAATCATGTCTTCACAATCAATTGGCATTTAATCGGACACTTAATCTACAAGCTAGGATTGTCAAGCCCAAATTTCAATTTAAACACTCAACAATGCCAATTGATGATTCTAAACTCGTATAGGCACTAGACCCATGAATTTTACCGTAAGAATATCATGAAATACAATAACATAAACTAAGGTCAAATATGAACATAATTAACCCAATAGAGAAATTCATAATTCAAGCTAATGAAACCATAAACTCATAATCAAACTCAAATAAAATAAAACAAAGTAAGAGGGGAAAGAGCATTTATACACTAGAAATCCAAAGAAAGTACAATATTTGAACACATCTTAATCAAGAACCTAGACCACAATAACAACTAAGTACAAGAAAATGACTATTCTGGTAAAATTCATCTATCTTGCAATACCAACTTTCAACACTATGCTAAAGGTGGAACAAGCTTGAACATAGCAAAGAAGACAACAATGGAGGAAAATGCAAGATTTATGAACAATACAATATAAGTTTAAACATCTAAATTACTATCCATATATAGGAGAACATGTTACTTCAAATATTAATAGAAATTATAAGTGATGCGGCCAAAAAGATTGGTGCTTCAAGAATAGAGGGTAAGACCTCAAATATGGGATCATCGACCTGGAAGATCTTCAAAAAGCTCCTAACGACTTGATTAAACCTCCAAAATAGAACCCAAGTCGGGCAGCCCTGGCATAGGCCCTCCGATGTTTAAGTCAGATATTATTCTAGAGAGATATATGAGAGCTCAATAGTGCGCAACAGCTAAGAGTATGAGATGTGTTCAGAGAGCGTGTTCCTAATAAACAAAAGACGTGTTCCCAATCTAGGGTCTTTGTCACCTGTGTAAGAGCTCGCCTCTTCTAAATGAGAGGTTGCCATAAACCCATAAATCCATGAATCCGTGATAATTAGAGATGAGAGAGAGAGAGAGAGAGATAAGATCAGTTATGAAATAAGGGCATGTAAGTGCCTGAGAGATCATGAGATGAAAGCATGAGGGGAGATGTGAGAGCATGAGATGAGATCTGATATAAGGGCCTGAACCCCTTATTTATAAGATTATTTAGACCTCTCCACCTGTTAATAGGATTCCTTCCCAATGTGGGATTAAATCTCCTAATTGTACCAAATCTCCATAATTAGGAAATATTCTCATGTTAGAATTCTTACTTCCCATTATTTCATAATAACCATAAATATATATTACCATATACGCCTGGACTTAGAACCTCTACCCCTTTCGTTACTTTCTTACCATATATAATCAAGTCGATTTTTGATGTCGTATAAATAAGGAAAATGCAAAAGACTAAGAACTATAAATTACCCTTAGTACAAATTTTCAAATCTAGAAACCCAAACGAGAGATTGCTTCACCAATATACATTAAGCTACTTCAAACTACAAACTAAGTTAATCTAAGAGCTAAGTTAAACTTCTACTAGCTTAATTACCTAAGGTTCTAAGAGTGGTTTATGCTTAAAAGAACGAAAAGGTTGAAAAAGAGGATAAGTCACACACTTGGGCTCTCAAACCCTAAGGGTTTCAAAGGCCTCTTCAAAATGCAGCTGGATTATTGAGATTAAATAGGGGGAAGCGGAGGTAAAATGGTAATTTCTCTAAAAAAGGGTCGAAAATGGCCTTCAATCGAAGGACAGTTGATCGATGTTGTATGTGTCGATCGGCGAATGTTGTCGACACTGGAAAAATAGCTATGTGTCGATGGCGCGTCGATCCATGGTGGTGTGATAAAATATCGGCCAATTAGTCGACTCTGTGCAGTCGACGAGCGGCGCATTAATTGGTCGTCGATGGGTGTGTCAATCGATGGTTGTGCTTCATGGGTAAGGTCATATTTTTGTCAAATCGAGCCGATTGTGATCCTTGATAACTCACTTGGGCTTGATTTACTATCCTAAAAACAAGAAAAATAAAATAACATACAAAATTACAAAAGTATGAGAAATATACAAAAAAAATACTAAAACGACAATAAAAGTTACAAAAACACAAAACAATGGAAAATGGGACAAAATACAACTAAAATTTGACTAAAGCACACCAAATAAGACATAAAAATATACAAAATATACACATAAATATGTACATATCAATAACTTTTGACACATATGTGGCTCTAACTTCAGCAACGCATTAGAAACTAGGGTAAAGAACATAGAATTTGATGAAAATGCGGAAATAAAAGTTTTAGGGGTCTGTTTGCCCTAACATTCTGAATACTGGATCCGTTATTCCAAATACTAATACTCGTTTGTTCTAAAATTCAAAAATCAAATATTCAACCAACAGTTTATATAGCTAAATAATTAAATACCAATAAATATCATTCACTTTTCAAACATAATTTGACATCAAGTACAATACAATAATACATTATCATCCACTTTTCAGATATAATTCGATATATACAGTAAAAGTGAATGATTATGAATTCTATTGCAAATAAGAATTCTTACTTGTTCACAGAATTTTGAATACCCCAAGATTTCGAATACCAGGATTTAGAATTCCAACGAATGTTAGTTCAAACAGACCCTAAATGAATTGAAGGATGAAAGGTCGAATAAAGTGCAACAAATCTATTGATCCAACACTCGAAGACGGGGATGATTTTTGTCCCATTTTTCTTGAGGTGCAATAAAAAAAATTCAAACAGAAATGCTTATGTTTCTTTGACTTAATGGTGATTGCTTTATTAGTCACTAGTGCTTAATCCATGCGTTGCACGGAGCAAATTAAAATAGACGGTGTAAATTTATTCGATATAAGTGTAATATTATTAATTTATTTATTAATGTAATACAGCAACCTAAAATACTTAGGACACGGTTGATGGTCAACAGAAGCAAAATTAAAACAAATCAGAGGTAAATAACTCCACATTTATATATTATGAAATAACTTTTTGTAGACTATATTATACGTCTAATTATAGTTTAACTTGTCAACATCACATACCAATATTTTCTAGATCTTTCGGTTAGTTAACGACCTTATTGCTCCGATGGAGAGACCGCAAAACAATCATAATAGTCACTTTTATAACATTTTTAAATTTTAATATAAGAAATATTCACATTAATGCATGAATCTTCTTGTTCAGTCTTTGTACTTCAAAGACAAAATAAAAATTTCATAGCAAATATTCTCTTATATTAACATGTAATATAACGTGGGTGAAATGTTCAAATCATATTTGTTTGTGCTCTTGAGAAAATTAAATACACAAAACTAAAATTGATTGTATAATTTAGGTATTTTTTTTGACAATGTAATTTAAAAAATAAGAAACATAGCTATCTAATTATATATTTTGATTCAAATATATACACATATTAAATACACACATTGAATTATTTAAAACTTTGAAGACTATACTGTTCATTTAATAATTGTCGACAAACAAATTAAGTTGATTCGAATGAAACATATAGTTCCAAATAATTACCATATACATTAAATTATTTTTCTTATTTAGAACAGTAAAATATAAAAGATGAACACTTTTTACTTTGATCACCAAAGTCATGTTAATACTAAAAACACTGGATTGAGTTAAATAAGTTGTGTTGATCTATTTGAAGTCATAAATAAAATCACTTTCTATATACCAGTGTTTTTTTTTTCAACCAAACCAATGGATCGATGTAGAACCAAACCCGACCCAAGTCACTCAAATGAACCTTTTCGCAAGGCAAATGAGCTCGTTTGGACTAAGCAAGTTAGAAAAAAAAAAGAAAGAAAGAAAACTAAACCAACCATGCTTATTTATGAGAATATTATGAATGTGACCATATGAATCAAAAAATATTATTACATTTTTTTCTTAAACACTGATGTGTATAATTCCACCAATTGAATATAGACAATCGCTTGGAAATTGTTATATAGTAAAACAATGAATCATATTCTTGAATGCATGAAATGATTATTAGTCAGGATGTAGGGGTAGATATTAAAATGCTGCAGTTAGTTGTGTGCTCTCGGTGTATTTGTAGTTTGCTCATGTTATCTTTTCGACATATTCATTTTCTATTCATTTTAAGAGATTAAAATTTATAGCAAAAAAGTACATCGAATTCTATATTACAAATTATTTCTTCGGTACATATTTGAAATTTGGTGTGGCCAGAAGTTATGTTCATGTTGAAATTGCGTTTAGATCAGTTTATTTGTGAGTTATAAAGATATGGTTGAATTGATTTGTTTGTACATGAGTAAGTTTATAAATTGTTGACATGAGTAAGTTAGCATTTCTGATTGATTTCGTATCACTACCTAACTTAGTTTTGCAAAGCAAGCTTCATGCATGGGATAAAGATGAAATTATTTAGTTGGGAGATTTAATTTGAGTTGACATGGTTTAAGCTCCTTCATTAGACTTTTACTCAGAATTCTGACAATTTAGTTTGGCTCAAAATTATTATGAAAACTGGAAGCATTGCTAAATTTACTGAAAAGAAAGTTGCAGTGTGAACGCATAATTGAAAAACAAAACAAAAACATCAACATAAAATAAATTATATTGACATTCCATTTTTTTAATTCACGTATTTGATGAAGACATATCGAACTCATTAGGTTGATCAAGTGGAAATGTGATGAAGATTAAATATAATAATAAAAATGAACTATAATAGGCAAATTCATTTCCAGAGAGCCTATAATCCATATATGCCTACAGAATCCAAAAATTAATGTAACAAATACATGACTACTTATGTGGTGATCCTAGATTAATGGGAGAAATTACAACGCGATGAGTACTTGAAAAATTAGTAGCCAAAAAGATTATGGAACAAAACTACATCAAGAAAGACAAACCACAACAGACCACCCAACGATTTAAACAAAGGAAAATCTCTTTATCACAGGAAGAAGGGGTGTAAATGAGTCAAACAGTTCGTGAGCTATTCGCTACCCGACTCGATAAAAGCTCGCTCGAGCTCGTTTAACAAGGCTCGTTTAATAAACGAGCAAACTCTACATTCATGGTATTCGGCTCATTAGCTCGTGAGCGGGTTCGTTAGTGAGTTGTAGAGTGAGTTCGTTATTAAACTCGTATAAATTAAACTAGTAATTTATTTTTAATTATAATTTTTATACTTGTTCATATGAAAAATATAGAAATATATATATATAAACTTATTTGTTTGCATATCTTAGTAGGTGTATTATATACTTTAAAAAATATTTTATTTTATTTTGTGATAAAGTAAAGAATAATTTAATTAATAATTAATATCTTTTGAACTCGTTTAGACTCGATTAAACTCGTGAGCTATCGATATGTTCGTTAAAAAAAGCTCGAGTTCGATAATAAACGAGCACGCTTCAACTCTTTAAAATCGACTCGACTCGTCTCATTTACAACCCTAATTACAGGGACGGACGCATGATTTTTAGGGAGAGGTGGCGAAGTAGGGAAGTTTAAGTAAGGAAAAAATGTACGGGGGCGGTAGCCCCCGAGATTCTTTTTTTCGGATTTACTAAATATTAACTTGAAGATAATAGAATTTTTTTTTATTTGAATGAAATAATATGAAAAAAAAAAATTACCGTATTTTTATATCTTACTTATTATACTTTTAGTTTAGATTCTTGTAAAAGAAAATTTCATTTACTATAAAATGAATATGGTTGAGGCAATAAAAAATAAAGAAAGATTCAAGACATAATAATAACTTAATTATAAAAGATTAAATTGAAAATTAGTAAATTATCTTTTCAAAAAGTTATAATATATATATAACGTTATGAAAAGAATATAGAAGTTAGAAGATAATTTATTAAGGATAGTAAAATATAATTATTTTATATTTTTACATATAAAATATTAACTAAATATTACAGCACCCCTTGGGTCCATCTACGCTTCATTACAAAACCCATAAGAAAATACTAAACAGAGTATTAGAACCTGATGAGGGATAAAAGAGATTTCCAAGTCCAACTAGTCAACGCTATTCAATGATTGCAACCTGTCCCAAGCTATGAACTAATGTACCAATAGTATTTAAGAAAATGGTAAGTCAGTTCACAGTATTAAAATACAGGTTATGATCAGGTACTAAATCACATATTCATGCCAAACTTCTCAAAATTAACAAGCAAATACTAAACTCTGTTTTCTGGTAAAGTGAAGGGAGAATTGGAATTAGTTACGCCATTTCACAAATAAGAGAAAAACAAATAGGAACATTGTGGAATACAATAATGGCATTTCCTTTTTCTTTTTTTTAATTGACTAATATAGAAGATGCAAATGCAAATGCAAATGCAAATGCAAATGAATTTAAAAACGTTGATCAAGAAAAAGAATAAAAGTCAAATCAATATAATCGGTAGTATCAAACCTAAAATTAGATATTTTAATGAAAATTAACTTACAAACACTATTTAATTATATATAAAATTAACTTAAGAACATTATTTAAATTAACCAATCTCATTAATATTTGCAAATTAATTCCGCAAATTTTTGGTTTAGACTTTAGAGATTAATTATATATAACTCTGATGAACACCGGTTCTTCTATAGAACCAGATAGGGCTCCATTATGGAGCCCTATAAATGACATGTCATTCATCTGAGCCCTTAATTATTTTTTTCTTTTTATTTCTCATTCCTTTTTTTTTATAAATGTACGGTGGGATGAATGGCATGTGTTATATAAGGCTCCGTAACGAACCCATTTTGAAAATTAATCAAAAAAATCACTAGATAAAAAAGTCCTAAATCATACAACACACAAAGCCCTAAATTATAGACCATAGTATCAAAAATTAAGGAGAACTCAACACACAAAAGAATAATGTCATTATTTTGTAATACGGGACAATTAAATACATTCTAATTTACACACGGAAGGAAAAAAAAAAAAAAAAAAGGAAAGAGAGATAGAGAAAAGACGAGAGATGTTATGATTGACAGGTTGTTTTGTGATTAATAATTTTGAAGTATTTTGCTAGTAAAATGAAAAATAAGTACTAATCTTCATTTAGTTATGAAGAGCCAAAAATAAAATATCTATACTAGATATTTGCATATCAATATATTTATTTACAAGAATAAATCTACATTGTTATTTGGCACGTGGGGTTTTATTTAAGAATTATGGATTCAAGCATTTTGGTTATGTTATAGATTGCCAATCACTAAAATTGTTTTCAAATCCAAATTAGAAGTCAAATTGACCTCTTTTTCTTGAACTTCAATATTTTAACCATCAGGTACAATTTCGTTAATTCAGCCTGCCTCGTCTTGTATTTAATAGTACTTGTTTTCCTTCTTCTTCTGTTTTTTTTTTTTTTTTTTTCCTTTTTTTTTTCTTTTTTTTTTCCCTCTTTTTGAGCTCTGTCAAAAAGAAAAGAGTCTTAAGGATTATTTTACTTTTAACTTTAGCAGCTCAGCACAATCGAAAAGACGAACTCAATTATTACACTCCAACTGCTCGAAGTAATAATCAGTAGACCCAAAGATCAAACTCTCTCTGGAATTGAGAAAGCATATGAAATCCTAACGCATTTCTGGGTTAAAACCCTAATCGCGACTCGCGTTTTCTTCTATCGGTATATATGATTTTTTTCTCTCTCTTCGCCTTTGATTGTAAATGCTAATTACTCCCGATTTATTGAACATATGATTTAATTCATAGAGGAAATATAAAATTTCTGGCTTTCTATTCAATTTGTTCTGATAATTACGATTTTTTGTTCTCCCGCTTATTGCATGTGGGTGAATTAGGGTTTTTAGCTGCTATGGTTGTTCTCTGTATAATTTTCTCCAATTTGTTTACTTCTCTGCTTGAACAGACTCTATTGGATAGCTGCAATATTTGACTCACAATGATAAATTTTTCTAAGGGTTATGATAATTTAACTTTTGTAGTTCAAACCTACTTGTTTGGGAAAGTTGAAAAATTAGGCCGCTTTTTTTTTTTTTTTTTTTGAAGAGCGATACTTTTCATTTTTGTTTAGTTATTTTTCTTGAGCTTTATTATTGTATATATGAAAACAGGGTCTCAGTCTCTGCTTGATTTTCCGCTCTGTTGGTATTTGATACTACAGGGTCTGCGGCTTCATGGATAGATACCCAAAAGAGAGAAAAGTGAGTAATGTGAAATGAAAAATATATTTTTTTTTCGAGCAAATAAATTTAAGGATTTGTGGTTTTTTTGACATTGTTAGTTTATCTGTGAATGAATTATTCAATGCCAGTTCCCATCTTACAAATGGGAAATAATTATCTTTGCCATCTTCATAAAGTAGAAACCAAACCGTTCAATTTTCTTCCATTCTGAGAAATTAGAAAGTCTTTTATCTTTTCCCCAAAGTATTTATTAATTCCCATTGTATCCTAGGATTCAAGAATGGATGACCAACAAAGTGATGCGACATATGAGTTCAATAGATCCACTCAACCAGTAGTTGCTGCAGCATGGAGGTATTTGTAAACTCTATGTGTATGAGTATGTGCGTGCACGCGCGTGCATGTGTTTTAGTTGGATCCATGGGTTTTGCTTGATATTGCATGGCTAATGATTTTCTTGTAATTTCTGAACAGAGGGAGGTTTAATATCCCGAGACAGAACTTAAATATCAATATATCCGCTCACGTCTCGAACAAAGCGTGCTTGGAGGTGGCGAGCATAATGCCCGAGTCATTATGCTTGGAAATTATCCCGCGCATTGATGTGTGGCCCGCGTCGTTTAAGAGCTCGCCACCCACCGAACACAGTGTTGCCCTCTTTTTCTTCCCAGAGGGAAGGTTAGGAAAAGCATATTCATTAAATTAATTTTGCTATAGGGTTAATTAAAAAAGTACCCTTGAGTTTCGACCTAATTACAAAAAGAGAAAAGTTTTTTTTGCCTCCCAAACTTCACTCAATTTGACACTTTGCCTCCTAATTTTCTTTTCTATTTTTTTCCGTACACTTTGACTCCTGAACTATGATTTTTTTACACTTTACCTCCTTTAGCCATTTTCCGGCGGAAAATGTTGCCGGAAATTGTTTCCGGCAGATTGTTTTTCCACAATTGAAGGGCAAAATCTTCTTTACATATGACTCTCCCTCAAGGTATGCTGGAATATTGTGCAAGGAAGGAGGATTTTGCATTCAATTATGCAAAAATATCTCCCGGCAATAATTTCGCCGGAAAATGGTTCAAGGGGGTAAAGTGTAAAAAATGCACAGTTCAGGAGGTAAAGTGTATGAAAAAAGAGATTAGGAGGCAAAGTGTCAAATTGAGTGGAGTTTGTGAGGCAAAAGAAACTTTTCTCTTACAAAAAAATATACTAACTTTTAAAATTACGAAAACACCCATGCGATTTTATTTTGTCTTATATCTACATCTTCATAAGCAAAAATCTTTTGAAACTCCCCCTTCACATAATATTACATTTAGCCCGTTGATTTTTAAATCGGAATCTAATCTTAGGGGTATTTTTGTAATTTTAAAAGAAAGTTAGATTTTTGTAATTAGGGAAAACCCGAAGGTTTATTTTTGTAGTCCCATATGTGCATAAATATATGTGTGTGTGTGTAAATATATATGTGTGCGCGCGCTCACATTTATATAAATATTGCAGTAGCCCCTTAACTTTTAACACTAAATCTAACCTCAAGGGTATTTGTGCCCCTTAATTTTAACACTGAATCTAACCTCAAGGGTATTTTTGTATTTTTGAAAGTTAGCTTCTTTTTTTTTTTTTTGTGTTTGTGTGTGTGCGCTCACAAGTGCTTTCGCAGGGACGAAGAAGTTTTCGATAGCCTGGTGACTTACGCAATCTGCGGCGATTTTGGCCTTAAAGCAACCATTGGCAAAGCCGAAATCTTAATATTTACTTCTATCCAACTTCCGGGGAAAATTCAGAGTGAGTCCTAGAATAACTTTATACGTAAAAGAATTTTTATGCGTATTTGCAGTGGTGAAGTTGTTTTTCTTCAATTTATCACTTGAATTTGCAGGGTTTCATGGGAAACCTTATCTGTGGGGAGTTTTCAAGGGACAAGTCACTGATTCTCATCAATCGGAGCATCATTTGCACATTCGAACCCCAATTGTGAAGCTGAGTTTGTCTGCAAATTCATGTGGTCAAAGGAGCTTCGATGGGAAGGAGAGTCCAATGACCGTTTCGAGTGAGCACAGCCCTTGTAAGTCGTAGTGAAATGGTGCTATTTTGTGCTTCTAATATAAATTATTATTTATTTTGGATCATAATTGGCCCCAGTTTGTTATTTAGTTGTATTTGTGTTATTGTTTCAATGTCTCATAACATAAAAAATATATATTTTGAAAAATGTAAAATTTGAAGCATGTGATGATCATGCATGAATTTCTTATTCATAAGGGATACTCACAAAAAGTACCTTTGAGGTTTGATCTAATTAAAAAAAAAAGTTAGCTTTCAAAATTACAGAGATAACCCTGAGGTTTGATTCAGTGTTAAATGAAGGGGCTAATTGTAATATTTTTGAATGTGAAATTTTTGAATGTGAAGGGGGTTTTTGGATTTCCTTTTGCCTATGAAGGAGTAAATATAAGACATAATACTACATCAGGGGTACTTTCTGTAATATTGAAAGTTACCTGGGATTTTTTTTGTAATTAACCCTATTTATTTGTTTTTTTTTACCTTTTCTTAATAGTAAACCTATCATAACGTTAATGCACTCTGTGTATTATTGACTGTATCATCTCATATGCTTTTCTGTTTGCTTCTTTTTCATAAAGTTTTTTTTAAATGTAAAGTTTGAAGCAAGTGAAGACCGTGCTTGATTTTCTTATTCCTTATGTTATTCAAAAGGGATAATTGCAAAAGGTACCCTTGAGCTTCGACCTAATTACAAAAAGACCCAGCTAATTCTCTAAATTACAAAAATACCCCTGAGGTTTGATTTAGTGTTAAATGAAGGGTCTAATGTTTTGTGTGTTTTTTTTGGCTTATGAAGGGGTATTTAAGTCAATACTAAGGGGACTTTTTTAACTAACCCTATTCATAATTTACACCTTTTCTTACTAGTAATCCTATCATAATGCTAATTTCTGTTTGCTTCTCTTCATACTTGTATTAGTAACACACGCAGCTAAAGCTGATAGAAGAGGAAGACGATTAGACGAAGCTTGGCAGCACGCCAAACCGTTGGATTCGTTAAGACAAAAGGCAGAGTGCAATTATTGCGGTTTTATTTCTTCGCACGGTGGGATTTCTCGCCTCAAGGCACATTTAGGAGGCGGTCACCCCAAAATCCGCTTACCAGGTTGTAATAAGGTGCCAACTGAAGTGAAAAAAGTCATGGCCGATTGGTTCGACGAATGGGTGAAAACAACAAAAGCTCTTTGGACCAAGGAAATTAGAGGTATGCATTTATTATTACTATTACTATTATTATTATTTATTTATTTATTTATAATTTCAAGAAAATTATGATATATGTTGCATTTTAATATCATCAGCTGAGGCTGCAGCACATGATGAAAAGGGAAATGTTTCTTGGGACGGTCAGAAAACGGATTTCAAGTATTTTAGCTTCGATTTTTCACGTGGTGAAATTTCTCAGCATAAAGCGTGGCCTGAAACGAAAGGAGCTGATTCTGTTAGGGCTAAAAATCCGAAGGCATCTGTATCACCACCTGAGACAAAAGGGGCAGTAATGTCCGAATGGGAAAAAAGCGTGGCCACATCTAGTAGGATGAAAGAGTCTCAAGGTATATTATACGTGCCTTTTTTTCCAAATATTTCAAGGATAATATTACAAAAAGTACTTTTGGGGTTTGACCTAACTACAAAAAGAAAACTTCAGCTAACTTTCATAATTACAAAAATACCCTGAGATTTTGTAATGTTTTACATTTTCACAGTCATAAGCAAGAAAAATCTCAAAAACTAGCACCACATTTATAAAAACATTACAGTTAGCCCCTTAATTTTAACCACTGAAACAAACCTCGGGGGTACTTCTTGTAATTTTAAATGTTAGTTGTTTTTTTGGTAATTTAGTCAAACTTCGTGGGTAATTTTTGTAATTATACCTTATAAAAAAGTATAATTACACAAACACTATCCCCTAAGAGTCTCAAAGTATATGTGTCTTTTGCAATTGACCTCCTTTTTCTTTTAAATATTTCAAGGGTAATTACAAAACTACGTTGGGGTTTGACCTAATTACAAAAAACACCAATCAACTTTCAAAATTACAAAAATAACCCTGAGAGTTTATTTAGCATAATTACACCCTTCATAGGAAATAAAACATTTCAAAAACCTCCTTCACATTTATAAAAATATTACATTTAGCCCGTTAATTTTAACATTGTAAACAAACCTCGGGTGTATTTTTAATTGAAAGTTAGCTGGGGTTTTTCTGTAATTAAGTCACCTCAAGGGTACTTTTTGTAATTTCAAACACTATCCCCTATGAATCCCCTCAAGTTATTTAGTTTTTTTCGAGTGTGTGTAAATAATTAGGATAAAACCAGGGAAAGTTTTTGTAATTAACCCCATAAATTTAGTAAAATTAAGACAATATTTGCATGTTCAAGCATCTGGTGAGCAATCTGATAAGAGGGGAAGGCCACTAGATAATGCTTGGCAACACGCAAAGCCGTTGGACGAGGCTAGGCAAAAGACGCAGTGCAACTATTGTGGATTTGTCTCCATGTACGGTGGGATTTCACGTTTAAAGGCCCATTTGGGCGGCGGTTGTCCGGAAATGCAGTTGCAGGGTTGCCCTCAGGCGCCATTGGAGGTCAAAGGAGTGATGGAAGAGTGGTACAATGAGTGGGTCAAATACTCGACTGCCACTTGGACTANATATATACATATATATTTAATTTTATAATTTGGGATTATTGTGAAAATTACTCTTGAGGGTTAGCTTATGGTAAGAGATTATTTTTCAAAATAACAAATACCCTCCCTTCTTGAGGTTACAATTCGTAAGATAGTAACAAGTGATTAGAGGATATTTTAATATTAAAAGATAATTGGGTTCTTAGGGGATAGTGTTAGTAATCATACGTTTTTATTAGGGGTAATTGTCCTGGAGGTTTGACCTAATTAAAAAAGAAGCTAAATTTCAAAAATACTCCTGAAATCTGATTCAGTGTTAAAATGAACAGGCTAACTGTAATATTTGACGTTAATGGAGTTTTTGAAATATTCTTTGCTTTTGAAGGGGTAAATGTAAGTCAAAATGAAATCTCAGAGGTGTTTTTTTGTAATTTTGATTTTTTTTAATAATTAGGATAATAAAAATGTAATGAGCCCTTTATATTTAGGTAATACCCCTAAATGTAATGAACCTTTTATATTATCGTGTCAGACTTTCAGAATAATAAAATTATTAGCATTTCTACTGGAGTATTTTTTTTTTTAACAAAAACATGTGTACACCCCTCTGACAGAGTACATCATTTCGTTAGGCAGGAACCAAATTTTAGTTTATAGAGTTATTTTTTTTTGTTTTTTATTTAGTTTAATTTCTATTAGTTTTTTTCCAGTTTTTAAGGGGGGGTTTAACTTTTATTTTTAGGATTTTTATTTTCATTTTTTATGGTTATTTTTTTAATTTTTTAATTAGTTTTTTTGTTTAAATTTACATTACTGACAATTCCTTGTTATTATAGAAAAAGGAGTTTCGCTGAAATCATTTAAGAGGGGAAGGCCACTAGAGGATACATGGGAACATGCTATACCGCTGGACGAAACGAGACAGGCCACAAAATGCAAGTATTGCGGTTTTGTCTCCAGACGCGGAGGGATTGCGCGGCTGAGGGCACATTTGGTCGGGGGCGATCTTACGATGCAGTTGGAAGGTTGCCCGTATGTGCCGCCAGAAGTCAGGAGTTCGATGATGATGGCCGGAGTAGAAACGAAGAAATATAGGAAAAAATCCAAGGCAAATTTGGAGACCGCCGGAGGAGGAGTGGAACAAGGTACGATTCAATCTTTGAGCCGGTGAGCAAAATATACTCTGCCTGTTCCAAGAAGTTAGGGTTACTTTCAATAGTACCCTTGAGATTTGACCTAATTACAAAAAAGCCCAAGTAACTTTCAAAATTGCAAAATATACCCATGGGAATTTACTTTTGCCCCTTCATAACCTACAAACATTTTTAATCCAAGTTCGCATTTTTTAAAATATCACATTTTGTCTCTTAATTTTAACATGAATCGAAGCTCATTTAATTTTTTTTTAACTTTGAAAATTAGTGGGTTTTTTTTTTTTTTTGAATTAGGTTAAACCTCACAAACACTCAATTGAGGTTTGTATTTTGTTAATAATTCCTCCAAAATTATCATGTTTGGAGATCATTGAAAACGGACTTCTAGGATATGGGCTTTTAGGTGCACAAGTCCATTTAGAAAAAGGCAACGTGCTTGTTATTTATAAATGGACTTTGAAAATAAGTAGCTTCTCTGAAAGTATTTTTCATGCCACTGTCAGGCTGGATTTGATGCTAGTCTTACATTAGACGGTCATACCTTTAAAGCAAGAATTCACACTTTTCAAGATGAAAATCCATACTTCTCAAAACAGCTATTTACATTGTTTCGAAAATTAAAGTATACATTTTTGCTTTAAGAAGTGCCGTATTATGTCAGACGGTCTCACACAAGTGTTTTTTTAATGACTTTTTCACAGTTCATTACTGCACTTCAAACATGCAATGATAAGCAAAATATTTTTTGTTAAAGAAATCCATATTGAAAAGTTATGTTGGACTATTATTCCAAAAGTGCATGTGCAGAATGAATCTTTTGGGCAGCATAAGAAAAACCAGTACTAATTCAATTTTTGCATGTTGGCTTCACTCTTAGAGACCACCGCGAGTATGGCAAGCGAAGCCCATTGGTTTGAAAGGCGACATCACATCTTGCAAGAGACTCTCGAAGGTGTAAGAAACACGTGCCTCAAAGAGTCTCTTCAAAAGTTGATACATGAGAAGAACGCAAATTTGCAAAAGATGCAATTCGAAATCCACTCGCTTCAAAATCGGTTAGCTTCAATGCCTTAAAATGCAGATTTCTGTATTTTCGGCCGAAACATATATTACATGCATAGCTAATATTTGTACTGATCGGATGTATTTTGCAGATGAATTGTGGACACTTTTTGACTTCCTAGTACTGAATTGTCTTGTGCATATTGACTGTCTGTAACATATTTTGTTGAGATTTGTTTGCGAATTTAATTAGGGAAATTATCGATTTTTATTTTTCTTTTTAAATTCCGTGAGCTCAATTTCAAATTCTTTCATATTTAGGAAAATTGTTGAAATGTGTTACTGTCGATTAATTTTAGGGCTAATTATAATACTTGGGGGCAGTTTTATAAATTACTAAATCAATGTTATTGAAACAAAAAAAAAAAAAACGAAATGTACAGAAAATGACAACCATGGCAACTACTTTGTCATGTTCATGTCCAAATCATGAATATTTGTCAGTGGGGTCTCTTCGATTCTCATTGAAATTTCATACAGCGGCTGATTATTTTCGTGAGTTTCTCACCTTTTCAATCTTAAAGTACTTTGATGTAATATTTCAGAATCCCTTTCTTAGACACGTGGATTTCAGAAATCATGAGTCGCGAAATTTCAAATAATGATATGATGGCAAAGGAAAAAGAACAGATTATTGTTTGCAGTTCGCTCATTAATTAAGAAAAAGGGAGAAAAGGTGGCTACAAGAAGATTTATGAATATTGTATATTTAAATACACAAACCTCATTGGATAGATTTCTTTTATTTTCATTTTTAATACACAAATCAAGAATCTTCATGTTCTTTTTGGAAATGCTTCAAAACTCAAAATCCGTCCATCAAGAAAGAACATGGATATCTGGCATTGATCAAAACTTATTCTCCAAAAATTTGCCATATAATCAGTCTACTTGCAATAATAAATTTCTTACAATTTGACTCTCTTATGTTACCTATAGTGGAATAAAGTATAAAGTGAGTGCACCACCAAATAAAAGGTTTGTATTATCTATCTCGTGCGCGAATAATAATTGAAAATTCCAAATTTATAGATTTGATTTTGATAAACACCAAATATTAACTTGGTTAGTTTGTTAATATACTTAAGTGTATTGATGGCATCATTAATTTCAAAATATAAAATAATTAATAATATAATAGTATTTGTCCAAAGTAATGATAGTAGTAGTACATTCCTTCTGCAATCAACATATCCAAACATCTTTTTTTCCTACTACTATTTTATTTATGTATTTATTTCTTAAAAAAAAAATAGTTTCATACTTTATTATTATTATTTCTTTTTTCATATTTCTGTACTTTATGGAGGGTTTTCAGTTTCTAGAACCCCTCGCTTTTTCTAAAACCGATTGGAAATTGATAAAATCCCTTTTTTAATTGTAAACCCGTAAAGAAAAGCCAGAAAAAAGAAAAAACTTTGCGCTGTAATCAGAAAAATAGAAAAGCAGAAGAAAAATTACCTTGATTTGTGGAACCAACAAGTACAATTCTTTTTCACGATGATACCTCGCTTCTGAGTTTCTTCGATTTATTTCAGTAATGGTACTACACTTGTACCTCCTCTCCGCCTTTTTTCGCCTTTTGTTATTATTATTTTTTAATAATGTTTTCTTGAATTTCTTTGATTTCTCAGTCTTTCGTATCTGCATTGTGACTCTGTTCGTGTTTATCCTTTTTCTGCTCTGCAACTCAATGTTATTCCATGTTTTGCTAGTCGATGTGTGTGTGCGTTTTTTTTTTTTTGTTTTTTTTGTTTTTTTTTGAAAATAATTAAGTATTTTGCAAATTTTTGGAGTTTCAATGTCCCTTTATATCTATAAACCCCCAAATTTGAGGTAAAGGTTGGAAATCAATTAGAAAATGATTTAATTGCTTTTTTTCCAGCCAATTTCTGTAGTGATGCAAATATTTGTATCATTGTCAAGAGGGCTTACTTTTTATTGTGTTAGTTACCTGTTATCTCGATTTATAACTCTTAAAAGTATCTGATATGGTTTTTGTGATGGTAATGAGAGTGTGTAGTGAATTAGTGTAAACAAGCAATAGATAATTACTATGATTTGCTGAAAAGAACAAAAAAAAGGGTCATGCATTTGACTGATTTTGTGCTTATGGGATAATGGAAACAAAAACATTTCATTTTCCTAGACATGGATGTGTTGCTTGTGTTTTTAAATTTATTTTTAAAATTCTATAGAGTTCATAACTAGGCTATCGTTCGCAATTCACTATGGTTGTTGATAGCTCGGTTTAGTGTAAAATCTTTGTTGAGATATCTATTTCTGATAGCATTTATTTCTGGATTCATTGCAAACTTTTGTTGACGAATATTCATATGAAAATTATGGGGTTTTTTTTTGGGGGGGTTAATTTAATGCCTATTGATTATGTATTTTTGATATCTAAGGATGACAATGACTATATTCGGTTGTGCAAATGCATAATTGAGTGTGTGTTTTTAGTATCTACAAATATATTTTGGGAATTTATTGGTTGTTTTTTTAAATATTATCAACTGAATTTATTTAAACTGAGTAAAAATTGTTGATGCAGGGGGGGACAATATGTCTTCAGTGTGGCAATAAAGGTTTCACAAATGCCTTTGTATACTGTGTCAAATGTCTGAATTTTGCCGTGCATCGGTAAGCTACATACTAATGTTATAGGAAAATTCTACAGTACATTCAATGTACCATACCCCATGTATTTAAAGCCATTGATCTATTCAACTACATAAAAACTGAAATGATCTAACGGTTAGAATTACATGGAGAATGGTACCTTGAAGGTATTGTAGAACTTCCCAATGTTAGTAACATATTTTTATATGATATTATATAATAAGATGTTTTTGGAGCTTATAAGATGTTGTTAAATCTTATTTTGAGATAGAGTTGTTCAAGTATTGTTGGAGCTTATAAGATCTACTTACCTTTTTGAAAACAAACTTATAAGCTCATAAACAACGTTTTTTAGGATCTCATAAGCTCTTTATTTAAATTTTTTATTAAAGAAAATACCAAACAAATTTTAATTGATGTTTGTACTTTGGATTATATCCTTAGTTTTCTTGCTTTCGAACTTTTAGTTATTCGTTCTTTCTCATTTAGCTTTGACTGATACTCTTGTGAAATCAGAAGTATAGATGCGGGGAAAAAGATATATAATGTATTTAAATTTCTGTGATAAAATCTGACATTAACCTGTGTTGGTGAATTTATTTGAGGATGTTTCTTGATTTATTATATTCACAGACTAATTTACTTGATTTTTCTGTTATTGCTGCGTTTATTGTACTCATTCTTTTACTTTTGTTTTTTTAATTGTTTTATTTTATTGTCTTAGCTACTGTCTGGATGCAATTCCAGGGACTTTCGATGAATTAGTTCATTGGGTTTGTGGCGATGACTGTGAAGGCGAAGCCCAATATCAATCCTCTATACGCAATCACGATATCATCCCGTCTCATACAAGAGACCTTATAGTGGTTGGCAAAGACGAGCATGTCCCCACAAACGTTGACTCGGTCGATTATGATGAATCGGCCAAAGATCGTGCTATTATTGTTTTGCATTCCGAAGAAGGAAGAAAAATATGCCCGGAGAGTTTACTCGAGCAGATCAACGATGGGGCGAGAAAGGAAAAGGACAAATTAAAGCATCCAATAAGGTTGATAATAAAAGGCATCCCGAAGAAAATTAAAAAGAAAAAGAGACGTAAAATCAAGTCCACTACGGGAAAAAAAGACGAGCATACCCTTGATGATGTTGTTACATCATGGAAGGACGAGAATAAAGAAGAAGTACAAGTGTGCTCTGATATCACATTACCCTCTTTAGTGAAAGACGACAAGGTCTCTAAGAAGAGAGATAAAAAACGCGTCTCATCGAAAAGTTCAAAGAAGAAAAAGACAAAGAAAAAGAAACCCGTTATTTTGTCTGAAGAGAACCTTCCGGAAAATAAACCGGAAGATGAGAAGAATTTTGAAGAAGAGAATTACAGCCCGAGCAAAGACAAAGTAATAGACGGAGAATTAGAAGATAAGTGCGAGAAAATTATTGAAGATGTTCCCAAGAGTTTACATATCTCGACTGCTGAACCAGTTGCCATGCCGATTTGGACGTAAGAAATAAAAAAAATCATAATATAAAAATTTCTGATTTTCTTTCATTCTTTTTTTAATGTATTGTGTGTGCCAATCAGTAATTTGCTTAATTATGGCAGGGGCGGTTTCGATATTTTGAATGAAAAATGGGTTATGCTGAATGGGATTCTGGCCCACGTGTCTATATTGGCATGCGGCAAAGTATATGACGAGGCTTTGCAGTTTCGACCTGTGCTTCAGCTACAAATGCTCCCGAAAAACGATGTATGGCCTAAAAGTTTCGAAAAGTTAGAGCCTCGTGGTGATAATATTGCTCTCTATTTCTTTCCATCGAAAACCAGGTTTTTTTTTCCTCCTTTATATTTGCTTATTTGTTTCATTTTTTATTATTTACTATATTTACCCTGAGGTTTAGCTTATTTACAAAAAGACCCACATTAATATAGAAACAATTTCAAGTTTTTTAATAATTATTGACGATAGTTCCCCCCCCCCCCCCCCCCCCCCTTTTTTTACACTATGGAAGTGAACAAGACTTTGACCGCTTAGTTGACGAAATGATGCGTAACGAGCTCGCTTTGAAAGCCACTGTGCAGAATGCCGAGCTTCTGATTTTTAATTCGAGCGAATTGCCATTGCTATATTGGAGTAAGCTCTTTTTTCAAAAATGCTCTTTATTAAATCTTGGAAAAAGGAGAAAAAAGAAAACTAAGACATAAATGGTTTTGCAGAATTTCAGGGCAAATATTATCTTTGGGGAGTATTTAGGCAAAAGCAAAGTAGCCCTTCAAATTCTCATCCGTGTTGGGACGAAGAAAAGGACAAAAACCCGATAAAACCTAATAATACGGATAAAACATCTTTGGCAAAGACGGTCCGTAACGGTTTGAGCCCTCGTAGCCCGTTGAGTAACTCGGGCTAGTAATGGTTCGCACACCTAGTATGTTTTTCAGATTAGGACATGTTTGGTAACCAAAAATTGCTGTACAACAAATTAGCACCTTTCGAAGAAAATATACATTTTATTTTCCAGTTATTCTTAGAAAAACTACAGCGGCCATTTTTGGCTGTGTGAGTAGTTGGATGCTTTGTAAAACCGTTACATGGACCCTTTTATAGTTTTTATTTATACCATTGTTATCGATGGTGGGGCGATTTTCGTCCCTTGAAATCTTGACTTCTTTTTGGGTTGGCTGGGTTAAATGTGTTGAATGTGAAAAAAAAAAAATCAAAGAAAAATGTGAAACAAGGTTTTTATGTAGATGCCAAACAAGTTGTGCTGTGTAATGACTTGGTTTTTATGGTACGCAACTTGCAACAAGTTGACTGGTGAGCTTTTCTCATCGAGCTGTCTTTTCTATTGTATTTATACCTGAATGTGTTTGACTGAAGTTATATTTGGTCAAACCTTGGGCATGTTTGTTCTAAAATTTAAAAAATTAAATACTCAAAAATCAGTAACTTACAATTAAATAATTAAATATTTTTAAATAAAATATTATAATATATTATAATTAACTGTTTTCTAATGTAATTTGATATTAAATATAATATAATAATACATAATCACCTACTTTTCGTACATGATAATATAATAATACATTATCAATCACTTTTCAGACATGATTTGACATTAACGGTAAAACATAAAAGAGATTCTGCATTGTATAACAAATAAGAATTCTTACTACTTTAATGTTCTTAGTACTAAAATTCAAAATTCTTACAAATTTAGTCCAAACAGGCATTCAAGCTTTGGCCACATTAGTTTAGGTTTCCAATCCAACCACATATTTCCAACTTGCAACTTTTTCTTCATCATAAAAGTTATTTTCACTTTTTTTTTTAATACAAATTTGTTCTTAATGTAAGTAAAGTAGAAAGAATATCACTTACTCCCTCCGTCCCACAAAAATAGTCCAATATTCCATTTTCGTCCGTCCCACAAAGATAGTCCAGTTACTATATTTAACATATTATTAATTTTTCATTTTCACACATACCTTTAATTAATATTCTTGAAATAGTAGTTTTCTGCATGGTAAATTGAAAATTGATGACCTACGCCCCATAGAAACTGTCTACCTGAGGTTACAATGTAAACTCTTACAATTCCGTAACAAATATACTAATTCCAACACTGATTTCTATAAGTATTAATTGACATTAATAAATTCAAGAAGGGTATAACTAAAAAATACTAACTAAATTAATGACTTAATTATATAAACTACTATTTTTTTAATTTGTGTGAAATCAACCGCAAAACTATTATTTTGGGACAGAGTACTTATATAATTTTTTTTTACTTAATGTGTAGTTTGTTTTTCCTTGTAGTGTTTCTTAGTGAAGTGGAGGGCGATAAAAAAAAACTGACAGCTTAAGTAGGTAGCATGATGTCAGCACTACTTAAGAATGATGCTCGACTCTTCTTTGGCGCGAAATTTAGCTTGTGTGCAATTTGCAATGACAAAAATGTATACAAATTTTATTTACTGAACTTTTTGGGAGAGAGAGAGACTGATAAGTTAGATAATTGACTTTCGTAGGCGAAATAATCAATAGCATGAACAATATTTATTTCTTAACTTCAAGAAACAAACAAATAGAAAACATGGTATATTAAATAATTATCATATCACAGGCTCCGTGTATTAGGTAAATTGATAGTAGCCTAAAGCATATATTATTCGTTATTTAATTAATTAATCAGATCTAACTTCTCAAAGTCATGCCCTACCATCATTCACCCTTTGCTTTTAATCAATTAAAGTTGATCTTTATTCTTTGACGTAGCTTTTCAATATATATTTACGAAAAAATTGCTTCTCATAAACGGCCGGCGCTCCCAGATTAGCCATACGTACAAAAGGAACAAAAACATTTTTATTTATTTTTTTGAAAAGAAAAACATGTTTATTAATAAATTATAAATGTGGACAAAATTTCTGACACAATTTTTTTAGCATTGACTTCACATGCAGTCTCAGAAGAAGTTATTAATTAATTTGCCAATTTAGCTGCGAGGTTTGTGGGATTATTCCCAAATGTGGGAATATAATGTTGAAAAACATTGTGATCAAAATCAAATACACACATAAAAACTTGAATATGTCCGATTTACGATGAGACAGTGATATATACTTGTTAATTCAATAAATAAAATAAAAAAATTCCTGAACATGAATAAAAAGGTACTAAGTTTTGGAGTATTAGTTTAAATTTAACAGGCGCCTTTATTTCCGCTGGTGGTCTTCACTATGAGAATGCAGACTAATTCAAGATAGTAAAGTAAGATACTTGATGAATTATCGAGATAACGCCAACAAGATAATCAAAACAAATTGGTACTTATTAGAGGCGATAGGATAAAAAAACATAGACATTATTATTTATCTATTTTGGAAATGGAACCAAATCATTTTGTATTATACAATTACCCAAACAAGCTAGGTTTTTCATCTTTAATTTGATTAAAAATATAACATCGGGTCTGAATTTGATTAAAAATATTTAATTAAATAAAAAGAAAATGTAGGTGGGAACTAATAGAAATTAGGAGAGTTATTGATTAATTAAAAACATAAAACAAGACCTGTATCATGGATTGACCAAGTAAACACAAGTATTTACAAAGAAGCAAACAAGAAACAATGGGCAATTCAGTTAGTATTGTTCGTTTGAAAATTACAAGCCAGTGTCTATATGACCAAAGAAAAATAAACAATTGGTATCATAAACTACAACAAAGACCTAGCTAATTAAAAACAGATGGTTGAGCCGAAAACAATGCATATATCGTCATTAATTAGGCCCACAAAATTAAATTCCCAACTGTAAATCGGAAAATTTGAAAAACGAAAAAATGAATTAAATACCCACTTGCTTCAAATTGAAATTCCGATTCTGCCCCTTTCCTGCTATCCTCGCCATTGCTCCTTCCTACTATTTTTAAGTAATAATAATCTGTTCTGAATGATTATAGGTCAAACAAAGTATTGAAAAGATCTAAAGTATTTGGCGAAGGCATATTGATGTGGGGTGAAATAAAATTAGTTGAGGGACTTGGTAACATGAAATTATTATTCTCGAAATAATTTCGGTTACTATGTAAAACCGGGCTCAAATCATGAAAAAAGCTCAATGGGTTGTTATAATTATCCAATGACGGCGGTGAGAAAAAGCTCGGTGGGATCGGCGGCAGTGAATTTGGGTTCGGAGATAAAATCCCGGGATAATTACCGGTCCTCTCAACATGATGATCCGTTGACCCAATCTCCAAATCGTCAACCATTTCCATGCTTTGACGAAAACTGCGCCCTTCGCCCGTCCGGCGACTTCGTCTTCTCGATGGAGGCGAAACGGCGCGCCGGCGATACAGCGCCCGCCGCGCCGCCGCTGTTTTCCTGGAAAGCGAAAGCCGAGGAGGAGGGTGAATTGGAGCACGTGGAGTTTGGACCGGTCCAACCGTCTGACCAGTGACATGAACTCGTTAGGGTTTGCATGGATTATCTTGGGGAGACGGTTGTAGATTATCACCGGCGCGCGGCGTGGCGGGGTGGGGTGGGGGCCCGCGCGGGCGGGGGCGGACCGGCGGTTTCCGGATCTTGTGGAGTCCTTTGCGTACTCT
>BMAC01000503.1:579488-595595 GCA_014905375.1 Phtheirospermum japonicum
TAATGATAAAGTTGGGAAATATTAAATGGGGGGATGCTCGATGGAGTGAATATATATAAGAAATGCTGGTCAATGGAGTGTGGGGATTATGTAAATGTTAGAAAATATTAAATTATATGGGGAATTTAGAATTATTGGCTAGTTGTGTATTGTATATTTAAGGTTTGAGGGTTTAATTGGGGCGGTTTCGTGGTGTGATAAATGTTTGAACATGTCAAACATTTTTTTTTTTTCTTTTTTTGAAGGGGAAGGTTTTTTCATTGCCATGTAAAGATTGGTCGATTAGATGACGATGTTAGCATGAAAGATTAGAAGATTCTTGATTGGCTGCCATGAGGTCCACAGCACAGTGATGGACTTCAAGTGAATAGTACACATTTCTATTTAAAAGTGTGTATCATTTTCTTTTAAATATTTTGAGCAATCACTTTACGATTTCGAGGTATATATATTATAAGAAAGTTATCCTAGAATTTAGTTTATCATGTATTTTTAAAAAGCACAAAATATATATAAAAAACAATTAATTAATTTAAAAAAGACATATACCCAACATAAATCACCAAAATAGAGAATCAGACTGTATTAATTAAATCATCTCACGCGCTTATTAAGGTGCCTTATATAATAGTACGATCATTACTTTGTTATACAAAGATAGAAATTAGGAAATACTTTTTATGTGGTAATAATTGTTTGAATATCGTCTGTCTTTATATGGGCGCACCACAAAATTCACTGAAATCAGTATTTAACGTTTGGAAAGCACAAATGAAAAAATATCAACTTTATATTTCATTGTCAAGAAGTTAAGGCGAATGGGTTGCTTATATAGTACTAACCTAAGTTATGTGGTCAAACTCGTGCGTTATATCTAATTACATGACATATATAACATATAATAATAATGACGAAAGGATTAATAATCTCCATATTTAGTGTATTCCTATATATATAGGAACATAGTTCTCCCTTGAATCTGCGAGATCTGCGAACTAGTATTTTTATTATATACGACAGTATTTTTATTATTATACAATCACAGTACTTTATTAAATATTTCAGTTATATACATCAAGAGTGTTTTTATTATACAATACTAATGCTTTTAATTAAATAAAAAAATACACAAAAAATTTGATCCATCCATTTAATTAGATTTAACGCCATAATTGACATTTGGTTCATAGTGCATTCACGACACCATTCCTCACTTAGTGGTGTGTATTTACAACTATTAGATCAATTTTAGACTTTTTAAATTAATAGATCTATGGTTATAAATGCAGGAGGGGATTGGGGCATGGTACCCTTAAAGGCACCGTAGAGTTTTTGTGTATATATATATATATATATATATATATATATATATATATATATATATATGTGTGTGTGTGTGTGTGTGTGTGTGTGTGTGTGTGTGTAGTAAATTGAACCATTCATTATGTAATATTGTACGCCTAATCTTTTTAAATCTGGCACACATTTGATTTCTCATAAAATTAAATACTTATTAATAATAAAATTTTATTATATGCACATGTTTAGTTTTTCATTTTGTTATTTAATTTTTAATTTTAGGGTCCGATAAAAATCTACCAATCTAAGTGTTATATGTAATGATATGTGTCAATTATATATGATGATATGTGATTATATATAATAGGAATTTAGGATTTGGAGTTGAATATTCAATTTCGGGATTTAATTTTTGATTTTAGGGTTTAGTTTTTTATTTTAGATTTATTTTTTTCATTTAAGGGTTTTAAATTTAGATTTAAAATTTCAATTATTTGTGATAATATGTATCAGTTATATGTGATGATATGTACCCGTTATATATATATGTTATTTATATACAATGATAAATTAAATTATTGGGTGCACCTTGCAAAATGCATTCGTATGTATGTTATATTGACTCCTTATTAACTGTGTATATTTAAGAAAATATAATATTTTGTTAGGTACATTTAACATTTTTATGAACGACAGATATTTAACAAATAAAATATGGACAATTATTGACACCACGATTTGAAGCCTCCTCTTAATCTAAAAGCTCAAGAATGACATTTTATCAAGTTTTTGTTTAATGTACATTTCTAGAAGTTATCGGTACCGTCCTTCCAATTCTTATTAAATAACGTTCTAAACTCAAACAACATAATGAAGAATATAATATACTACTAATATAATCTTAAGTAAATCTTGTTTAATTATTTCTAACAATAGTTATCATATTCTTTCTTCTCTCCTCGGCATTGAAATGTTTATAGCATGTTTATAGCAAGTTGTAAAAAGGAAGAGGTTCCTTAAGATTGTGATAAGAATAAAATTGAGAAAAATGTAAAATATCTAGACCGAATATTTAGGTTATGTTAGATTGGTCTCATCATTCACGCAATTCTCCCGTTCATTGATTGATCACGCGAGTACACATCCAGTCAGCGCATAGCGATTCTATCCAACGAATCTGGATAGAAATTGATTTGAACCGGTGACCTCAAGGTTATGAGCCTTGCGAGCTACCAAACTGCTCTATCCCGCGCTGAAAGAAAATATCCAATAGAATAGACAGGCTAGTTGGGTTAGCTCTGCCTTGTTGTGATAGGGGGCTGAGGGGTGACCGATCCGGTCAGTCAGAAAATAGGTTAACAAGAAAATGTGTGTCTTGTTTGATGTAGCTAATGGACATTTAATTTTAAAAAAAATTAAGAAATCAAATTGACATTTATTTAGGATCGGATAGAGTATTTGTACTTCATTCCTCCACCTAAGATAGTATTGCCTTATTTAATTAACTTTATTTTTAATTAGATTATTATAATACTACTTGCAGAAATGGTAATATTTGGGAATTTCTCAAAATTGTTTCATCATTATTTAAAGTTATCGCAATGTCTCAATTCAAAACCAATCGTTATTTATTTTTACTTTCATATTTAATTCTTACAAAGGAGGAATCACAACTATATTATGCGTGGTGAATAAAAACCTCAAAATTTGATGAAATATTTCGCAAATCACGGTATCAAAGTACGTTACACTAGACGAATAACCTTATGCGGTCGATAAGTTCAATTAACTGATACAGTTTTGAATATTCAAATTTAAAATTTTCGGCAATGGTGTCAAGAGCAAATCATACTTACTGTTAGATCATTCAATACACCACTTATTGATACTATAGTGTTATGGATGGAAAATCGGGTTTTCGTATTGTATTCGTGTCGTACTACCGTATTTTCGAATTTACTATAGATTCGATTATAAACATAATAAGTGACGGTTTAACTAAGTTTAAAGTTTCATATTTCATGTCGTGTTTTCTGGCTTGTCATGCCTTATCGAGTCATTTGTTTCTCTACTTCTTTTAATTATTGTGGCGTGTTCATGTCGTATTAAATATTGTAAATTTATGTAATATCTTTCATATATTTAAGTAATTATCACATGTAACACCTTTTGCCTTTTTTAAATTCAAGAGTATTGTGTAGTGTCACACTATAATCTTTTCAACAAATACTATAATATACGCGCGGATTTTTAAAATGATAATCACTTTAATTGGTTAAGGTGAATTTAATTGGGCTTGATCAGAACAAGAGTCGATGTGTGCCCACTAGGGCTACAAATGAGTCGAGCGGCTCACGAGCGCTCGCGAGCAGCTCGAGTCAAAGCTCGACTCGAGCTCAGTCAAACTCGAGCTCGAGCTCACAAACGAGTCGAGCTCGAGCACGTCACTAATAAGCTCGACGAGCTGCTCGATTATGTGTGAATTTACTAAAATACCCCTATTTAATAGTATTAATTAAAAAAATACCGTAATTTTATTAGATTTAAAACCAAAAAACTCGAGACGAATTCGAGCTTTTGTCGAGTCGAGCATTGTCGAGTCGATCTCGAGCATACTCATTTGTTTGTCGAGTCAAGCTCGAGCAGCAATCTTACGAGTTTGTCGAGCTCATAAATAAAAAACAGTCAATCTGACTCGAAATCGTGAATACTCGACTCGACTCGCTTTGTTTGCAGTCCTAGTGCCCACTCTAGTACACCACTCCTAATACGTAGGGAAGGAGAAAAGATTAGATAAAATAAAATAGAAGTGCTTTGCTCCACACATTTAGGTACATGACACGACAAATTTTTAAAAACACATCAATTATTATTATAAATATTTTAGACATTCCAACTAGGAAAGGCCAATAAAATGAAACAAGAAAAAACGTCGGTTGCCTCACATTTTTTGGTCACCATTTACTTCTTCATCATTTGACTTATAGGGCACTTATTTGAATCTTATTCTTGTTTTATTTGTCTGATTGACTTTGCGAAAACAAAATTGACTTTTATATATAAGCTACAGTCGACCCACATACATAATTGGAGTGGAATATATCCTTGTATCGGTTAATCAGCAATTGAATACGACGGTGATAATTCTGTATTATATTAACTTTCCTGCAATTGATATTTATTTGCGAAAATCAAATTGAGTAACAATGTAAGTGGGATTATGAAAATCTCTACGAGAAAATGATAATTATTTTCATGTTTGGCAACTGCCGAAAAACAAAAATATTTATTAGGGCGTGTATTTCTTCAGTAGATGTTATTTCAACAATGATTTGGAAAGTTGACCCACGACCCGGATCTAGGTCAATACCCGGACCCAATCAAATTGACCAGATCCAACCGGGCAGGGCCCATCAGCTTACATTTAATGATTAACGAGTAAAGTAGATAAGAAATAGGGAAAAGCTTGGCAAATAAATATATGCTGAAAAGTAAAAAGGTTACACATTACGGTCAAGGTCCGGTTCGGGTTTGAAAAGTTTGGATTATCTAGACGACCAAGTCATGGGTCACTCTCGATCAATTCAATATCTTTTCTTTGTATTTTTAATACTTTGGGCACTGGACAATCGGGAAAGTTAAATAAATAATAACATATTCAAAAGAAAACCCGGGTGTTATTCACAAAAGTATCCCATTTAATTTTTAAAAAAATGGGTTGAATTGGATAAAGGAAAAAAAAAAGGAGGGAAGCTAGAACATTGTCGTCACCAGCGTTCCGTGGTCGAATTGCAAAATAAATAAATAAATAAATAAATATATATATATATATATATATATATATATATATATATAGGATTAGGTTCAAATAGAACACACGTCAATATATGCGAACCTAGGGACCAATACATACCTTTGATCTAATAATTTGTGTGGATCAGATTTTTTCTATTTTTAAAATTTATTAAATTATAAATATAGAAGGACAAGGGCCTTTATATAATCTTACAAAGCTATTAATCACATTAAATACCTTCTCTAAATCCCAACCCTAGAACCCACCATCTTCTCTTCAAACCCGTCCCCTTCACCTTCCTCGTCTCTCCCCTCATTCGGCGGTTCGGCTGAACTCCTGAAAGCACACGAACCCCTCCCCGCTGCTGTCCACCCTCTTATCATGTGCTGGCAGTCCTCTAGCATGCACTCAGCGTCGCCGATCGTCCTGAAAACCCTAAAAAGCTCCGTCGCTGTTATCCTCCCATCTCGATCTGAGGCGAAGAAGTCAAACGCCTCCCTCATCTCGCCGTCGCAAGCCGGCGGCGCGAACGCCGATCCGATCGCATGGAACCCCTCCAGGCTAATGCACCCGCTCCCGTCCCTATCCACCTCGCTCAACATCAATGTCAGTTCCTCCCGACTCGGCAGCTCGGCGGCGGCGCCTAGCCGGCCCAGCAGCCGCTCCAGATCCTCCGTCATTATCTTACCGTCGCCGTCTCGATCAATCATCTGGATGGCCAATCTCAGGTCGAAGCAGGTGTCGGGGAGCACGCTGGTCGCCGTGGAGGAGTCGTTGGTGTTTTTATTTTTATGTATAATATTTTTATATTTTTAATTATATCTATATTGATAAACTAGTTTTCAATCAACTAAATTACATATTACTAATTTAAAATTAATTATTAACTAAAGGTCATCAACTATATACTATTTAAATAAGTTCAACTAAACCTAAATAAAAGTTCTCCTACATTTATAGTCAATTATTTCATTTTTAGGATGTTCTAAATATACAATTCACTTTTCATATTTAATATTATTTTACGCATTGTTTTACTAGTATAACGCTATTTAATATGAATTTGTAACTATCGAACTTCATGAAATAGGGAAAGATTAAGAAATTTTTGTAGATTTGTTATTTCTTATATTTTTTTTTTTAATATGCTTGAAAGTCAATGTCTCATGTTGGTGATAACAATTCACAAAAACAATTATTCAAAATGAACCAAGGCCAATGAATTTTCCTTTATTTCTTAAAATTCATGAATTTGAAAAACAAAATGTTCTACTTAGTATTTAAGTCAACAAAAGAGTTTTTTTTTTTTTTTAAACTGATGTTGTTTCCCCTTTAACCTTCGCCTGAGCTCGTGTACCTAAAAATCTGTTTGGTCAAAAATACAAGATTTTTGTTTTGACCTTAACAAAATTAATCCCGTCTCCACTCTCATTCATATGAATAGAGGGTGATTTTTTGTTGGCGCATATTTCCACCAGAATATTTTGGTGCAGCAGTTAATTAGTAATTTAAAGTGTAATTCCTATCCTAAATGTTCATTTAGAAAAAAAGAAAAGAAGAAAAAAGTAATGTCTCTGGTAGTCATTTTCAAATAGAATTTCGGAACAAGTACTTTTCCAAAATTTTATTTTAGATAATTGTTAATTAACTGTTTTTATTTACTGCAATTCTGATTAGATAAAAAGCTAAACAAATGACACATGTCAAATAATTGATCATGTAGCATATTAAATGTTTTACAATGTTAAATTTTAAACATTGTTCTTTACATTGATTACTCTTAATTTATACTTTATTATTCAATCATATTATAAATAATAATAATAATAATAATAGTAATTTACCATATATAATTTTAACACTATTGTATTGAAAACCTTTTTTTACATAAAATATAAAAAAAATCACATCCCCCATTGTTTCCTGTTTTTTTAATCATGTCAGTTTATTGTTTTTCTTCTTTCTACTCTACGTTAGTATTACTTTGTTTAAACGATCATACAAATATTTATTGTTTTTCTTCTTTCTATTCTATCTGTTTAAAAATGTACGATACCACTATTTATTTATCTGTGTACCCGTGTCTATGAAAAATTGATGAGATTAATTAACCAACACCATTTTTTTATTTATATTATGTAATATCACTATTTCCATTGATGAAATTAATAATCAACGTATTTAAGTAATACCATTTTTTAAAATTATATTATTTGATGTGCTAATCAATTTGATAGATTTTTCCCGATATTCTTACAAAACGGTAAGATATTATATACTATCGGTGATTTCTATTTTAGTTGTTGAAACTGTAATTTTTGTTTGATACTTGTTGAACCTTATATTTTATTTCTTGAAATTATATATTAAGTTATATTTTTGAGAAAAAAAATATTTCTTTTTATATTAAAAATAACTCACATAAATATGTAATTATTTTATAATATTAAAATAATGTGTTCAAATAGCTCACACAATTTACAACGCTATTTACGCTACGCGATGTTGAGATCAAAACGCAACACTTTGCGCGATACACATTTTAAAGCACTGGTGATTGTTGAACTTTTCACAAAGGCAAATGGTATCCTCCCGTAATATGTGTATTTTATTTTTTATTCCATGAATTATAAATGAAATAAACTTTCAATTTTTTGTTGAAATTGAGTTTCTTCTTCTGTGCATGTGTTTTTCTATTTTGATTAGATTTTCTAAATTCTTGAAAATGCATGTTTATTATGTGTAATTCATGGTTTATTGATTGACCTTAAGTAATTGTTCAAGTGAAATTAACCTTTATTTTTAGATTTCATAATGGTCCATAATTCAAATTTTAATATTCTTCATTTTGCATTTGTCCTTATTATATTCTCCATCAGATTATAATGCTTATTTAAATCTTATCACATATGGATTTCTTATTTCACAAGTTAGCTACAAATTTTAAAGGTGAAACATATATTTATTTGATTTGTTAAAATTATTTATAAGATGAAAATGCATGATACATTTGGAATTTTTGGGATTATTTCAATGGGTGTCAAATTGTATTATGATATGATATTACACATTTGAGATGCTCTATGTTTTCAATTTTGTTATTTTTCAACTTATTTGAAATAAGTGATATTTTCTTTATTATTTGCAAGATATGATTTTATTTTGAATAAAATTTGTTGTATTTTTTTATCAAATCTCTAACATACCCTCACCGTTATTTTTTATTAATCTTTTAAATAATATAGTTTTAGAAAAAAATTTATATTATCCTCTATTTATTTTTATTTTTTTACTATAAAATATTTGTCTTTTTGCAATTTTATTTGGTGTAGTATTAAACAAATATTTTATTATATTAACATTATACAATAGAAAAATATCTCATTCCGTCCGTGCCACCAATTTTTAAAAATGGTCGACTTTATATTTCAATATCAAGAGTAAAAATAGAAAATTATTGTAAACACTCTATCGTGACAATGACAGTAGATATGTAAATAGAGTTATTAATGTTTTTCATTAAAAAAAAAATTACGGCGTGTAAATTAAATAATATATTTTTGTATGATTTATTTATTTTTAAAACTTATGTATTATACACTCAATAATATAATACATGTGTATATATATTCTATATATTCCCATTGTATTCACATACGGTTTGTGTAATATAATTAGTGACCTTGACTTTCGACCAAATCAAGGTAGTAGTAGTTATGTACCAGTGAACGCTAATGATGGCCCAAATGCCTGGTCCATTATCATCTAGCAGCCCTGGGAAAGGTCCAGCTAATGGCCCAAATGTTTGGTGTACTACATTGAAGCCGACCATTATTATTAATATCCATTTATCATAGCGGGCGGAGATTTGATATTTATTATAAGGAAATGAATATTTATTAAAACTGAATGTTCATTTTCTTATTATTGAATTTTCATTTTTTTATTATGATGATTATTAATTTTCTTGGGGTTTTGTTAATTTCCAAAATTTACAAACCATACTAGCTAGTTAAATACTAATTAACTAGTTTGAATACACGCGTATTACGCGGGCATATAAAAAAATAGCATAAAAAATGTAAAATTTATCAAAAAAATTATTAAGTTCAAAAATTAAATTATGCATAATACCGATTTTTTTTTTTTTTTTGATATAAATATAAGAMGTGTAAAAGATCAAATTTTTTATGTTACGACCTTTCTCATAATCAGCCTCCTTTTGTTACCAATTTCTTTTACAAATGTGTCTTGAATTAGGGAGGATATATGATTAAGTTTGAAATTGTAATTCGATCAAAAATTATATTTTTGACCTTCTAATTACTAATTATAAATTAACTAACTCAATTTGATTAATTGTATTTCTATAATATGTATATTTCAGTTATAAATAGAAAACCGATATTGCTGCCGAGCACAAATAGAGTAATACATACAGCCACGAAAGTCCTAACATCAATGTGCAAGTTGTTTTTTCCAATTATCCCGTTGATGGGTTTTTCGACAATAGTCAATATTTTAGCCCATAATTCTGTTGTGGGCCCACCATCCTTCCCAAATTCATTGAACATTTGCCATGCAGCCGGGATGAAGATAGAAGCGAAGAGCACTCTTCCAAGAAAAGAGAACAAATTAACGCAACGCCCTATTCGAGCAAACCTTCGTGTGTCGCCCTTCAGCCGATACAAATCCCCACACCTCCAAACCGGGGAAAAAATCATCATGCCGCCATCCTCCCTCGACCGGATCTTCAAGCTCCCGCTCTAGCAGGGGCGGATTTATAACTTAGTGTGGGGGGGGCCACGGCCTCCCCAAAATTTTTCGAAAATCATACTATCATATGTGACTATTTGATTTAGTTTGTATAATTATAAACGGCCTCCCCAAATTTACATGTGCTTAAGTTGGTGTAGTGGTTATTGTTTCTTTTGTATTAAATGTATGGGTTCAAACCCCACCACCCATTAATTCTTTAAGTCTTTTTCTCTTTCATATTATTTTGTTTTGTCAAAACTTGTCCCCTTATTTCTTAAGCTTTCTTCTCTTTCCTTTCATTAATTCAAAAGCTTTTACTCTTTCATTTTATTTTGTTTTGCAAAGCTTTCAAATTCCATAGCCCCTTATTTCTTTTTCTCTTTCCTTTTATTTTTTAGGAAAATATTGATCCCTATTATTTATCAATTCTTTTATTCTTCCCTTTTTTTAATAAAAATTTTCAAATCCCTATAGCCCCTTATTTATTTTTTATAAATCTTTTTCAATTCCTATATCCCATTATTTCTTTTTTCTTTCCTTTTATATTATTACAAAAAAGTTATTTACAAAATCCCCAAACATAAAAGTCTGGATCCGCTCTAGTACCCTTTGACCTTCCATGCCTATATTAAATCCTGCACTGTTTATTTATTACATCTTATTGATTATTGTTTCTAGGAATTAACAAACCGAAAGACAAATAAGTGCAACTTTATTCATGCATGGTAAAATAAAATTATTGTTATAACAATAAAATCATTATTGAATACTTCCGACAAAGGCAGACTGAGACAGGCACAGAATGCCAAACAAAACATAATATATAAAACATCAGATTATAATAATGATATATCATATTTAAAACATAATATTTAATAACCGGCCCGGCCTGTCTACTTATTCTCCTTCCTGCAATTTTTCCTTATCTATGATTTCAACTCCAAATTCATATAAATTAAAAGCGGGAGTAGGTAAAAACCATGATATAAGTAAACCATATTTTTACCTGAAAATCATGTTAAGTGCAATAAGGGCCACTAATGCACAGAAAAAAGAGACAAAAATGGGGCAGTTTCTTTCGATGCCACCAACAAATGGATTATTTCCTGGTTAAAAATACATTTGGAGAAAGTTATGGTACATTTAGATTCAATAACAAAGAAATATTAGACAGGTCCATGCAATTTGTGGATTTCATTACCTGTACAATTCAATTCATTACACATCATTTCCTCATGCTCAGATATGCCAAAGAGACAAATGTGCAGCTTGAATAACAAAAAAAAAATTGACAACACAGAGTTCGTAAGATTCAAACCAAATTCAATTAAAAAAATAGACATTCTGTCCCAAAAAATGAACGTGAATCAATACCTTCGATTAAATCGATTTGGGTAGTGGATTCTAAAAAAACTTTTACCATTAGAAATACCATTGATAATACAGAATCTGCATGGATTCGAACCACAAAAATAAATTGAGTTGTGGGAAAAAAATTAATTCATTTTATGTTTCATTAATGTAAAACATAAACTCTGCACTCAATTACAGATTCTGTTCCTAGAAAGTGGCATGTGGTCAAATATGTATAGGGAAATTTTGTACAATTCACCATAGCAAAACCAAGTTGGAATTATGAATAACCGGCAAATTTTAATTTATCAAAAAAGGCCAGAGTAATAACACAAATAATATACAGAAGCAAAAAAGTAAGGAACAAAAAAACTGCAGAACAAACCTGAAAAACAATTTGTAGAAAAACCTAAAGAATTAACTTTTGAAAATTCTGAAAAACATAAATGTGATATTTTAAATTTTCAAACATAATCGAGCCTTTTTGTAATTAAGCTAAATTTCAGTGGTGGTTTCATGATTATCTCAGTTAAAAAAAAAAGGAATAAAACACTATGCGGGTTAAGAAAGTTGTAAAAATACCTTTTGTCACGGTGGAAGTTAATTTACGACATCTGGGAATCGGATTTGGATAGAAGTTGTTCGGCTCAGTGGCACGGTAACATCATCTTCTGAACAAAAATCAAATAAAATGATCAAATGAACTTTATATAAAAGTAAAAAAATCTGGTGTTAATAATTTTGAAATTTTGGGAAATCAAAGATGCAAACATTTAGTGCTAGCCAAATGCGGGGCAGTAGCCTTAAGAGCCCTCGCCTATGGAAAATAAAATTAAAATAATAAAACTGAATGTCGATTCTTAACATAGTCAGCCTGTACCTCAACAAATTCACATTGAATGTCGACTCTTACCAAAGTTAGTGTGTGACTTTGGTGGTCGTCGCACAACCATCATTGGGAGTGTGGGCCTCATAGCAGGGGATCACATTTCTCGATTTTCCAACTTGTGCCAAAAGGTAGAGACTGCAAAAGAAATCCCGCCTTGTTACTTAAGGTACTGCTTCTACTCATTCAAATAAAAAAGATAAAAACAAATAAATTATCTTTCAATAATACAAATATATCACCATTGCTATTTTTATTTTTAAAACTGCACCCTAACAGAATGTTTGTAATTTGGAAAGATGAAAATGAAGTCTTTTATAAGTAGATTGAAATAAGGGTGTTTTTGTAATTAACTTTTTGTTTCAAATTGTATTATCGTTTGTTCAGGCGACAAAGGCTGCGAAATTGGAGAAATTCTAGATCCCGATGAAGATCAAAGTGTTGTCTGAATCATGGACTCCAAAATGTGAGCTTTTAACTGCAGCTCGTAAGAAAAAAAATGAAAGTGAGCTTTACTATTTTTATCACTTCAAATTACCCAAAACTTCATTCTTAATTTTTATTTTTTTTAAATAAAATTTTCATACTATTATCTCCGAAAATGAAAGTGAAACAAAAAAGAAAAAAAAATGAAAAAACTCATCCAATATAGGCAGAAGCTAACATTTAGAATCACTTAAAATAGTTACATTTTTTAAGCCAAAAGCTTGTTACATTTTATATTTCTAAAAATGATTGCAAAGTGCAAACACTCCCTTAATGTCTTACATGAAGCAATAAATTGATTCCTTGATCCAGAATAACAAATAGCAGTTTACGTACTTCTTAGTTTACAAACCCATGTATCGCTACGACGAAGGATCGTCTAGCAATACAAATCAAATAGCATGTGAAAGAAAACCCACGCTTTCCTGAAATCACACACACGCAACCTCAATCAGAAATTACGACATAATTATCACTACAATTGATAGGAATGAGAGTCAGAACAATCAAAGACGCCGAATAAAACACAAACAGTCCGTTCGCTCAAAACAAAGTAGATAAACAACATAAATTCGTACAATTGTGTATTATTTCCACGATTGTACTCCCCTAAAGAAAGTATAGTAGCTCATGGGTTCAATTGATTCACCGTTTTTGGACTCGAGGCTTTGTCAACTCGATTTCATGTAATTCATGATTATTACCAATAATTTGCAAAAAAAACAAACAATTGGGAGGATAGTCGGATTCCCAATCAACGATCAATACATATGGCGAATAATAAAATAAAATAAAAATTAATACAAAGGTAATGTAGAAAGAATGTTCAGTATTATTGAAGTCTTAATTATTAAGAAGGTGAAATAGCCCGAACCTGCGAGCCTCTCGCCGTTTCCAATCCGGAGACATAAATCAAGCCGGTGATCTCGAACTCGAACCGCCGCGAGGGTTCCCTGCACTGCCATGGAGCCATCTCCGCCTTCCGCTGGATTTGGCCGCCTAGAACCCATTTTAAGCTCATGTATTTTTTATTGATTCAGATTCATAAATTTTTGAAACAAATAAAAAGAATCCAGATCGAATACAGAAAATATCTTTCAAAGCAAAAATATTTGAAGAACAAATTTTCCAGATGAAGATCTAAGGCAAAAAAAAAAAAAAAGGATTTTTACGAATTTGGATTATGAATTAAAAAAATCTTTTAGTAAATCGATTGGACAGAATATGGAACAGATCTAAAAAAAATTAAAATTTTTGATCTAAGAATTGTTGTTGATTTACATGCTTGTAATATGAACCAAAGAATTGTTGTTGATTTAAGAAAGTTGAGAGGGGAGAAGGATTTCCCAATCGGGTGATGTATTGCTTTAGGTTGAAAAAAGGTGAGGCGTAGAAAAAAATATGGAAATTCTTAATATCGGCGACGTGAGAGATGTAATTCTGAGAGCAAACCATAGATTTTTAGGAAGATGAAGAAATGAGAAAAAAATTCTATTATATACGGTCAAAAAATATAAAAGAAATGAATTAATAGAGAATTTTCAGAAATTGTCACATTAGATTTCAACTTAATAAGAAAAAATACATTTGTAATTTGAATTCATAAGGAGTTAACACCTCATCAAGATATCAACAGAATTAACAAATAGTGATTGTCGTGTTTATCACTTATTTTTAATATTGTCGATCCTTAAACATCAGATATATATAAATAAAACTAATTAATTTACAAATGATATGTGCTGGAATAAATCCTCCAGTAGAGGATCATAATTAATTTTCGTCACATACTTATTAGTTGCACTATATAAATTAATATGATTTTCAGCCATTATATAAATATGGATTGTTTTTTAATACTAAGATCATTGCTTTGTTATAAAAAGACAGGAAATAGGAACAGTGATTTTGATGTCGTAATAGAGGTTTGAATATCGTTAATGAGGTCTTTATATGGCCACCAACCGCACAAGTCACTATTTAACGTTGGTAAAATCACAATTATGAATAGATCAACTTTATATTTCATTGTCAAAAAATTAAGGCGTCAAACTCGTGCATTAAATCTAATTACATGACATATATAACTTATAACTAATCCCATATTTATGAAAGATTACAGTCACTACTAAATTAAGGGGTAATTTCTATAACAATCGATACTAAACTATGGCACCACATGAAAAACATTCAATTTCTATAAACAAGTTTTTATTAGGAAACATGTTTATTTATGACACTCAATTAGATACTATATCATTTGAAATGTCATTTACTCTTGAGTTTAAGAAAAACAGTAATTTTCAACAATTATATACACTTTCTATAATTAATCTTCGCAATTATTGTGAAACAACGAAACAAATGATACTGATGGGGCAAAACAGTAAGTCAATATAATTAATTTTGTGAAACAAATTATACTGAAAGGGTAAAATTGTGCAATTATTGCACCTTCTATCCCAAGTTGTAAAAATACGAGTTGTTTAAAATAATAGTTTGTCTAAATAAGTGGAAGCACGATCAAAATCTGGGCTTCTTTAAAAAAATAATAATAATGTGAAAGCGTTGAGTTAGACTACCATTCCATCCAAATTTTAAATTAAAAAAAAAAAATACACGAAAAAGAAGAAGAAATTTAGGAAGCAAACGCAAATTAAGTACGTGCTTCCACCCAATTTATTTAAAGAGAAAAAATTAATAACCATGTCAAGTATTTTTAGTCTATTTAGTAATTATATGTTAAAAAAGTCTAAACACATCTTTACAGCATGAATAATAATTTGGGCGCGGATATACGCACCCGCAAATTTATGAGTTCACCTCAGGTGATTTTAGTCAAAATTAACCTTATTTAAAAAGACAAAAATAACCTTACTTACAATATTAATTAAAATAGGAAAAATAAAATTTATATAATTATTATATTATATATATAATATATATATATATATATATATTAATATATATGATAAAACCTACGTGTATGAGAAACCTACGTGTATGAGAAAAACCTACGTATCATAAAACCTACTTACTTCTGCTTTACCAAAACCTTTCTCAATACTTGGCAGAAATTCCACGTTACAACCTGTAAGAATGGAGAATATTGATACGAACAAGATGACTAATGTGAGTATTGTTAACATCGTTTTTTTTTTTTTTATATTTTTTTTTTCTGAAAATCGCGACTCTGTTCGAGCTGGTTTTCAAGAACAACTGATCTATGTTTCGAAAATTACGACCGAACATATTGAACATGTTCGAATGAAATATTCGAACATTGTATACATGTTCGAAAATTATTTTCGAACATTTTTATGTTTGTTTGGTAATAATCTTCGAACATCTGCAATATGTTCGAATCTTTTTTTCGAACACGTCTCTGTCGCTCGATACTTTCTTTGAACCTTAATGTGTTAATTATATAATTATTATTGAACCTTTTTTTTTTCAGGAATCTAAGGCCGTGGCAAGCGAAAATAGTAATGCTAGTCCAATCAGGAGCGATGTGATTGCAAACTACTCT
>BMAC01000503.1:599331-658102 GCA_014905375.1 Phtheirospermum japonicum
TAATTCGAACATCTTCGTTTTCAACTATCATGGGAGAAAGTGTTCGATCGACAGCCATGAACATCTTCAATATGTTCGAAGTATTTGGCCGAACACACAGTTCTGGTTCTAAGAACCAGAATCGAACATATCAAGTTCTACAAAAAGAATTTAAACCCTAAACTCAATAACTCAGTCAAACCAATTGATGAACTTACCTCTCACGTTGGATGGTTCACCCCGTTCCATTACTCCTAGCAAAATTTCCCACAAATTTTCCTCTCTTTTCTCCCTCTTTCTTCGCTGCCCAGACTCTCGCCCTTTCTTTCTCCTCTCGCTTTTTCTCTCTTTTTTCTCCCGCTTTTCTTTTCTTTTCTTTTTCTTTTCTGTTTCTTATTATTATTTTATTATATTTAGTTTATTATATTATTTATTATATATTATAGGGGTAAAATGGGGAGTTATTGGGGTTCACTTAGTAAAAATAATTACATTTTAAAATATTTTGGGGTGTTCTTATCACCTGGGGTGAACTCATAAATTTGCGGGGTGCGTATATCCGCGCCCTAATAATTTATTTTCAGTCTGTTTTAATATCTTTATCATGGTTTTTAGTCTATCTTTTAAATAAACATAAATTTGGTTTTTAAATTAGATATGAAAACTGGTGAAAGAAAATTCAATGATAGAAATGCAAAAACAAACCAACAAACAAAAAACTGCTCCACGGAATTTGTTTCGTTAAATTCCAAATGAGAGGAAAAAAAGGTTGCTTTAAAACCAAAATGAATTTTTTTTTTGATTCATTAAAATTTGTTGTATTAAAAATTAAATGTATGTCACTAAATAATACAAGTAGCATATTTTATAAATTTCTTATAAGAATATTATAGGACATATAATGGGTTAGATATTTAAATTGATAATTCCAAAAGATAAATTATAAAATCAAGATTATAATAATTCTAACCATTTATTTTCAATGGTAAAGTTATAAAAACGTGTGCAATTGGGTTTGATAAAATTATTGGTAAAGTATAAAAACGAGTGCAATTGATTTCATAAAATTGCTCCATTAATTTAAACAAAATTATTTCCAAAATTGAAAAAAATATAAAAGTATTTTTTGTAAAACTGGTTGGGCCTCGATGACGCCACCGTTCGAAATAATAAGCTGCCGGTCTGTAACCTTATTTTTGGGGTTCGCCAGAATGATGTGTACGGTGGAGGTGGGTGGAGGCGGCGGAGAGGGGTGGAACTAAAATGGGAAATATGATTATCAATAGGGATAAATAACAAAATCACAATTCTGTCATTTGCTAAGTTTTCGCTTAATGACAAGTTTATTTTCATTGGCACATTCCTTTGAAAGTTCTAATTCTGGGATTTGTTGGTTTTGTTGGTTAGTTTGATTTAGATTTGTTGTGTTGGCACAGTTTGGGGTTGATATTACTTGATTTGGTGCATTTTCTTATATCGTTGATATGTGACTGCAGACGTGAGATTGTAAATGAAAATTTGTGTTTGGTCTGGTTGAATTGTAATGACATTCATCTGGAATTTCACTGTCGAGGTCTTGATTTCCTCTAGCAGGCTTACTAAGCTCGACAGGTTTCCAATTTCGATCAGGAGGAGAATGAGATACTTTTCAGGCCTATACATTTTCCGGTCCTTTAGTCGGGCGTATCCAGATTTTGCCTTCAATACAATGCACCAAATAAATTAGCCCCTTCCTTATTGGGCGGTTTGTTTTTTCTTGTGATTCTTGATCAACTGAACACTGTAAGGCGATGTCCTGAGATTGTGTTCACATTTCTTGTTTTATGCTTGAGAAATAGGTTTTCCCGTTTGCGGAGAATGATAAATTTAACTGCATTAATATGTGTCGTTAGTTAATTATTGCATTATTGTTCGGAATGTTTTAGCCTAGTGGTTTGTTGCAGTGTATGGTTGTATCCGTTGCTTGATTGACATAGCCATTCGCGTCATAAGTTTCGTGTTGGTTTTAATACCTTGTAATTCCTTTCTTCCATCCTCTTAATCTTTTTTTTTTTAAATTTTTCATTTTCTTTTAATTGATAAATAGTAAATAACTACGCCCTATGTTTCATGCACGGAGGCCAATGAGTGATTTGTACATATCTGTGTGTGATTTGCGTATGTTTTTATGTCTTGCCTTGTGTGCTTTAGTCGGGTTTTAGTTGTATTTTATTATCTTTTTCCTTATTTTGCGTTTTCATAGCTTTGTCATCTTTTTAGTGTTATTCGTATTTCTCTTTTACTTTTTGTAAATTTTTATGTTATTTTATGGTAGTCGATCAAGCCTAAGAACGTTCGCGGGAATCACAACTGGCTCGATTTGACGAAAACACGACTTGAACCCGTGAAGCACAACCACCGATCGATGCGCCGTCACGCCCAGTCGACGGGCCATCGACAGGTCTATTTTCCAGCATCGGTGGTCAGGCCATTTTGGGCAAAATAACTATTTTACCCACACTTTCACCCTTATAAATATAACTTTTTTTTCTCATAATTGACAGCTTTTGAACCCCCTAGGGGTTCTGATGCCCAACCATTTCTCTTTCTTCTTCAATTTTTTCATTGTTCTTGGTCAATATTCAGTTTTTTTTTTTTTTTTAGTAGAACTTGAATTCTTAAGCATTTCTCAAATTTAAGACGTAGTTTGTCTCAATTCGTGTATTTCCTATTCAAATTTTGAAACTATCCAATTTCATTCAGTAAGATTTCAATTTCTTTTCTTCAATTATTATAATTTCAGGTTGCTTGTGTATGCGTTTTCTTGTTGGGTTTGTGATGTTTGTGTTTGAGTGGTTAATTTTGTTGCAATTTCTCATGATTTTAGGTGTTTGGCTCTTAGGAATTTATACGATAATAGTTGTTGTTCTTAAAAGTTTATTTTTCCATTTTTGCTTCTTTCAAGCTCTTTGTCTATTTAATGTGTATGCTTGCGTTGAGTTTAAATTCCTGCATTTTTTGATGATTGTTGATTGGGATTCATGAATCTAGTGCTTGGATGAGTTTAAAACCATTGGCATTGTTGGTGTTTAATTTACAAGTTGAGATTGACAATCCCAACTCGTAGATTAAGTGTTCGATCAAATGCCAATTGATCGTGAAGAAGATTCTAGAGCCGTAGACCCCCGTTTTATTAATATTCTCAAAGTTATCGATTCTAATTCTCGTCATTTAAATCACCGTCTTGGATATTACAACTTTACAAACCAAAATTTGACCGCATATTTAGAATTGCTTGTCGTTGTTTTCTCTCATTCATGAATCTAACACGAAAATTACTTTCGATTAGTCTCCCTCAAATGCCTTGAGTTAAGCTTTTCACTTACAATAGTCTCGTTCTCCTGCGGACGAATTTATTTATAATAAAAAGTAATTGCAAAAAGTCCGATTCAGTGAGCCCAATATATTGTCCAAACAAGCTGCTGCTAAATTGTCAGAATCTGCATTACATGAATACATAAATAAACATGTGTTTTTTTATATTTCTTATTTAAACTTTCTTTTCTTTCACCTAATGTCCTTTGTTTTGTAGGTTTTAAGTGGTTTTGAAATAAGAAAAGTGGGTTCATGGCTTGGTATTATCGGAATTTGATTGCTAGCATGAATCGATGTGTTTTTAGCTTTGTGGAATTAAGAGAAAATGGAAATAAATGGAAAAGACGTAAATAAACGAAAAACTACAACTAACCATGAAAGGAAATGCAAGTGTTTAGTATGCCTCGAGCGTGTGCCGAAATTGAAATAGCAAGCAAGAATGAAAATACACAAGTAAAAGCAAAGTTTCACCAAGTACAACTAAAACAACCTAAAGTACAACCATGCATGCATGGTCATAAAATTGGAAATAATGCAAATTAGCAAAAATTGAAAGTATCAATAGAAAGAGCACTAAAAGTTGACTTGAAATTTTAAAACTTTTCGAAAAACAACAAGAAACGAATAGTAGATTTAGGAATCAACTTAGAACTATGCATGGAAACAAAATTCACAATAAAGCATATGAAATACTAAAAATTAAAATGATGAAGGACTCGATCTATGATCTTGGTGTGTCACTCACCTAGATTCAATGGACAAATCACAAGATCTAACAAGAAATCTAGGAGTTAAGGCAAAATTCATAAAATGAAGAACAAGCGTGAAATTGAAGAACAAGCATGAAATTGAAAGAAAACTTACTTGAATTAAGGAAAGGAAATACAAACTTGAATGAAATTGCAAAAAAATAAAATTCAAGGGAGTACTTGAATTCTTCTTAGACTTACAAACCCAAGACAAAGCTTGAAATTAAATATAAAATTTAAAGCTTGGAAATTAAATCTAAAAACCTAAGAGAGAGAAAATAAATCCCAAACACATGCAAGAGTTAGGAGGAGAGTGGATCTTTTTTTTGGGGCAAGAGGTGGGGTTTATATAGTTGTTTGTAGGGGCAAAATCATCAAAATGCCACAATTCCCGGACGTGCAGTCGATCGACTGGCTGTCGATCGACTAGTGGTCAGTCAATCGACTGATATGCTTCATCCATCCCCAGCTACTGTCGAGCAGTCGATTATGGAGCTTTCGGTCGATCCATGGTTCTCAATCGATCGACAGGCAGTCGATAGAGCTGTCGATCGTCTGGCCAGTCGATCGACAGGAATGACAGTCGATCGACTGCCCTACTGCTCCCGGCTCGATTTTCTCATTTTGACACGGACATTGGGCCTCAATGCTTTGGCTCGAATCTAAGCGCATGCCGGCACATCCTGGAACGACTCTAACTCACTAAACCACCTGCAACATAAGAATTTTAAGCTAAAAAACCCATGAATCAAACAACCTTCATCAACATTATAGATATAGGTCTTGGAACATTAAAACGGGGAAATAACCTAATATCCTAACAAAACTTGGCTCAAAACTACTAAAGACGACACTAAACCCTAAATAAAAGTACGGGAAAAATGCCACAATCACATGCAAAACATCCTTCATAATTAATCCTCGCCTCTCTCTCTCTCTCTCTCTCTCTCTCTCTCTCTCTCCGAATAAATAATTATCGAGGGAACCAACATAAAGTTTGGACGGGCCCTTAAATTCAATAGTTTTACATGTACTGATCTTTTAATGGACTTCGATGAAAAGAATACAAATTGGGTGCACATGAACTTTTAAGGCAAGGGTGGTGGATCCCACAGATAAAGTACTTCGTTTGTCTGATGAATTCTATTTAAATGATGATGGAAAGCGACATTGTCACCCACGGAGCCGACAATCATAAGTAGAGCCTGTCGCAAAAGAATTTGGGAAAAGAAATACATAGGAGGTTGATTTTTATATTATATTCTATTTTCAGTTAATTGCTGTGTATTGTGTTATTATCGTTCTTAATCCCATTTCTATTTTATTAGTGCAGTGAATGGATGTGTCTTCTACCCAACTTTTAATCGTCACCCAAGGCATGTATATCATTTTGCTTACAACAATGAGCCGATAATACCGCAGAAGTCGGACTTTAAGACCACACTAACTGTTGTCCGATCTATTTTTATGACTGATTATTGATTAATGCTTTTGCCTGGATAAACTTGGAAAAAATCATTGGATGCTTGTTTCATTGTCATTATAAAGGGTAGTTAGTAATGTAGTATTCGATATTGTCATCTATTATACAACATTCATGGCCTTTGATTTTCCTACGCTTTTTAGCTGCCCATCATCATAACTAATCATGCTTTACCTTGTTGTTAATATAATGCAAGTGGTATGCGTGGAGAAAAAGGAGTAACAAAACTTATTTTTGGGACACACCATCGTTTTGGGGTGGAGGGAGTAAAGAGTGGCACCGGTTGTTCTATATTTAATAGTACCATCCAAATAGTATAAATTGCACTATGAGTTGGGTTTGGGGACTCACTCTTTCACATGCTTCAAGGGTAAAGTATGTGTTAGACAATCGAATCTGATAGCGGTGAGAATAGATTAACATTAAAAAATTTTGTTTCCATTTTATATGATCAATGAAAAGTGGAAAATCTATCAAATATAGTGCACAACTTTATTATCAGTAGTAGTATTCATATTATCAATAACAGTAATGTTATTAATAGTGGTAATAATCATATTAATAGCACTAGTAATCATATTACTAGTGGTTATATCATGATACATTACCGGTGGTAATAATCATATTATAAGTACCAATAATCTTATTCCTAATGGTAGTAATTATATTATCAAAGAAAGAGGATGCATTTTTTTTAAGTGGTAAAAATTATTTATTTATTATGTGTTTGTTTTCGAGCCAAAGGTTTGGGCCTGACTATGCGAATCTACTCTCAACGGAGCCTTGCAGCTGATGAATCTGCGATGGCTTACGGTGGGAGCTTAGTTCGAGACTTCTTGTTCGAGGTGGATAACACATCTCGTGGATTTCTTGTGATAATAAGTTAGATTGGCCAATGCTCGACAAGTTAATCGGAATTTCCATCAAATATTAGTTGATGTACAGTAAAAATATTATTTACGTGTTAATTATTTTAGTTTAAATTTTTTGTCAATAATAACTTGAGTTAGTTTACAATTTTGGTATTTCAAGAAAATAGGTTACTTTGATTTGGTAATAATTGAAATCAGATATCTTTATCACGTGTATTACCGAATATGATAATTTTACTATGTGAATCAGGAGGAATGACAAACATATGTGATATTACTAGTTGCATAATATTATTACCAGTGATAGTAACCATATTATCAGTATCAATAATCTTATTACCGGTGATAGTAATTATATTATCAATATCTTTAGTAATATTCATATTTAATTATTGGTTGTGGTAATCTTATAAAATAGTTACAAGACATTAGATAAGTCATCTTTGTAAACACATTTTTGTATTTTCTTAAAGAACGAGAAGATGTAAATATTATCATGAGTTGTTGATCATCTGAAAATAATTTTGACTGAGAATGATTGCATTTGATAATTTAATTATTGGATGTTGTAATCTTATTACTCGATATGATTACCATTTGTGGTAATCTAGGATTATTGGGATAATACGATTACTACTTGTGATAATTTAATTATTGCAATAATTATAGTTTCGTGTTTTAGATTAATGAGTGTGGTAATCTTATGAAAATTGGCAATAATATCGTTACTGTATGCATTAACCTTAGTATCATTGGTTGTGGCAATTCCATCACATTACTCTATGCGGTAATTTTAACATTATTGGTTGTGAAAATTTATTGCGTGTTGTGCTAATTTTAGACGAAATAAATGGACTCCAATTGACTTGAAATTTCGCAGCTATACTCGAAACAACAAAAATTAATGTTAAAAGTTTTAGGTTAAACAGACATAGGAGATGTCAGGTCGATGATGCAAAATTTATGATTTTCTATGTGAAAATTGAAAATTTGACTGGCGATGCAATGAGGCAAACAATCTCCAATTGGCTTAAAATTTGTAAGTAGATCGAATTGATAACATAAATCAATGATAAAAATTTGAGATTAAACGGAGGTCAAAGTAGGCCGGAATAAATGCCTTCTGATTTTTTTTTTGTGTGAAAGAATTATAAAAATCAAAACTATGGCGATCGACAGAGTAAACGAACTCGGATTGACTTCAAATTTTGCAAGTAAATTATGATAACAAAAAATTATGGTAAAAATGTCAGGTTAAACGGACGTTGGATCTGACCAGAATTGGCACTGGAAGTTTCTAAATTTATGTGTGAAATAATTATGAAAATCGAAACTTTGAATCGATGATTCAACAAGGCAAACGAACTTCGATTGATGTGAATTTTGCAGATCAACTCGGAATGAAAACAACAATAAATGATAAAATTTTCAAATTAAACGGACGTTGGAGCTAGTCGAAATCGGTGCTGAAAATTTGTGAGGAGAGATGAGAGAAGGTTAGTTGGTCATATGAAATTTATTTTTGATAAATTAATCCAAATTGTATTTAGGGCATGTTTGACGGACAAAACCAATAAGCTAGCTGATAGCTAAAAAGTTAGTCGGTGATTGATAAGTTAGTTGTGAGTTGATAGCTGAAATGCTATCTGGTGTAAATAGAAGCGTTTGACAAATTTAGCCGATAAGTTAGCTCAAAAATACAAAATTACATGGTTAAAACAATAGTGTTTATTTTTCTATTTTTAACTATAATTTTTGCATTGTAAATTTAATTATTATTATTTATATTACCAATCTAATTGAACACACACGCACACACACATATATTAATTATACATATGCTATAGTTTTCAATAATTTGCATAATACTTTTCTTAATGTGTTGGAGAGATTTATTTCTATAGCAGACTAATTATAGAGTCAAACTATACTACTACTACTACTACTACTACTAATAATAATAATAATTAAGTAAGTTTGGATATTCAAGTAACAATTAGTAAAGTGGTAAAAGAAAAAATAAATAAATATCTAATCAAATAATAAAGTTTTCAAAAAACAAAGACTAAAAGGGTTAAAAGAATAATAAGATCAAAAAGTTTCATGATGTTATTTGAAACACTTGTACTAATAACATCTGAGATAAATTTAAACTTTTTAAATAAGCTCATCCAACCAAATAAATATTATTTGAATACAGGGCTCTCTATATAAGCTATAAGTTAACTTGTTTTGATGATTACAATCACATGCATTTTAGAAGTTACTAGTACCAAAACAATTACTGTTCTCATCCTACAAAGATTGTCCATTATTCAATATTCGTTAGTTTGTTAAAGATATTTCAGTTACCATATTTAACATATCATTAATTTTTTATTTTCACATATACCCTTAATTAATATTATTGAAATTATAATTTTTTGCATGATAAATTAAAAATTGATAATTACTATAGAAAATCTTACTATTTTAATAATAAACATACTGATTTCTATGAATATTAATTTATATTAATAAATTCAAGAAAGGTATAATTATAAAACACTAACTAAATTAATGACTTAACTAAATTTTTTAATCCGTGTGAAATCAACCGTAGAACTATCATTGTTGATATGTCTTGAATCTCTCGCTTCGCCGTGTTGTACGGGGGTCTCGCTGCCCGGTCAGCGAGTCGGGGGGGTCAAGGGGGGGAATTAAGGCTGCTCAGTGAAAGGAGACGCCCCCTACCCAACGGTATGCAGTTTTGGGCATTAAGCCCAATTTAGTATATTCTCTTAATATTATACTAGCTCAATACCGTGTGTAACACGAGTATTATATAAAAAAACAATACTCATATACAATATATATATATATATATATATATATATATATATATATATATATTATTGAATATTTAAATAATACATAAATTATAGGAGAAAACATATATAACAATATATTGAAATCATTAGCCTCTTTTTATATTTTTTTAATAGAATAAAAACATGTAAATTACATTTTACAATACCACCTTTACACGATTATTTTGTAAGTCGCTAATATCAGAAATTACATAATATCTAAGTAAAAATAACAAATTGCAAGTAAAAATTTCAATTTCTCTGTCGATGGGATATTCTTGTATTCTTCAACAAATTAGTATTAAAAAATCTGAGTTTTTTATTTTATAAAACAGAACAATAATATTTAAATAAATTTATTTTTTATTTTATAAAACACAAAATTTTGTATATATCCAATTTGTTTTAATTTGCAATTTTTTTTTAGTTTGATAATTTTGTATAATCAATTATTATCCCAAAAATGAATATAGATTCAGTCTAAATATTTCTAATTAAATCTGATTCAACATGAATTCTTAGGAAAAAAATAAATAAGGGGCTTATATTAAAAGATTAAACACACAAAACACAATTAATAATAAAAATCATTACATGTCACATGATAAAGAAAGCATCCAAATGATTCAATACATTTGTAAAGATAAAAACAACTTAGGAAGTACACACACAGAAAAAAGTACCAATCTTAGATTAACAGTAGAAATTATAAACTGAAACTAAATTTTTTCAAACATACTAAATGAACTTCTAAATCTTTCATTGAGCAGCCTTCCCTCTTATTTGAATTCACATCACCAACTCCTTTCACTGAGCAGCCTTGAACCTATGAAACCACACCATAGTAATCAGCATATCATAGTAATTCTTAGTAAAGTTCATACAGCGCACAAAGATCTCCAAAATCTCAAATTAAAGGATAATAATAATAATAATTGTAAAAGAACTAAAAAAAAAATTATATTTGCATAGTTGGAGCACTTACATATAAAAATGTATTTATAGGATGAATATTTAAATCTACAATTTTTTTAATTAAAAAGAAAAACCGCCTGCTTATGATGCTTATGGATAATGTACAGTAATCGGTAAAAGCTCATTTTAATATCTATTCTGATGCCAGAAATTTGCAACATGCAGTTTAAAAAAAAATAAAAATTGTTTTGGCAAATGGACTTCTATTCCTAACCAACAAAGAAAGAAACATAAATTGACCAAGTTGCCCTTCTAAACTGAAAGAGAGAGAGAGATGCATGAGCTTACAGCTTCGATGTCAATTTTGTGCACCAGAATCTTTTTAGTAGCATTCAACTTCTTTGACCTCAGGTTTATTTTTAGGATGAGATTTGTGTATCAAATTCTTCTTCATGTTGTTATATTTTTAAACCCAATTTAGTATATTCTCTTAATATTATATTTATAGCCCTTGATGTCTGAAATTTTATAAGTTATTCTTTCTGCCCAGTAGACGCAACCAATTTGATGAATTACGTAAATTTGTGTTTTATTTACGTGTTTATTGCTTCATATTAGGACGGAGAGAGTAATAAATATTTTAATAATATTAATAGGAAATTAATATATAGTAATACTATTGGTAGAAAAACGATGGTCATTGCCTCATTGATCCATATTTCACAATTAAAAAGTGTGTTTTCTACGCTTGTATTATTTATTTATTTACGGTTATAATGATATCAGTCGTGACTATTCTAGATTAATATATCTCCAAATACTTATTTGTTGTAATTCCACTCAAGACGGATATTAAAAGTTAAAAGGTAAATAAATAAGTAAATCAGATTTTAAGATCTAATCCAAACAAACCTAATTCGGATATAATCAATCAATGGTAAGTAAATAAATAAGACTTCTAAAACGGAGTTTGAAGTGAAGATTAAGTTTTCGGGATAAGAACAAAAACGAGGATATTTACAAGAAGTTGATAAAGTTTAAATTCACGGTATATCCGCAATGCCGTTATTCGTGAATTTATTAATGATATAAAGCAACAAATCGGATTTCAACATTATCATCAGTTTAACAGCAATATCTCAAGTCCAATCAATATATTTTTTAGAATGCTTAGTTATTATTATTATATATATTAGTCCTTCACTCGTGCAATGCACTCGTGATATATATGCAGGCGATGTGATGATGTGAAGTAAAATAGGACAGAAAAACAATATTATCACTATATGACATCATACGATTCTAGTAAATACAACGCGAGTATAATTCGGTGTTTTATAGTAAGACTATATTTTAGATTTATTTTAAAGTTATGGTCAAAATTAAAATTAAATATACAAAATTAATATTATTATTAAAAAAACAATTATAATAAGAATAAAAACTAATTATATGGAATAAAAATACAACTTATTTTAGTAATATTTTGTACATATTATTCTTATTTTAGTAAATATATATATTTAAATATTATTTTAGAAGTGTCATACTACTATCTACTTTCAAATCTCTTTGTATATAATTAATATATATTTACTTAATTGTGACAATCATTGCAATTATAAAATTTTAATTAGAGAAAAAATTCAACTTAATAATAATATATTCAAATGTAACAATATAATATGTAATTTTATAATTAACATGTTATTTTTATTTTTATGATATATATTTTGCTTATATATAATAAATATTTTAAGAATTCTTAAATTATTATTATTATTTTACTTAATATCAAGTAATATATGGGACAAGTATAATACGTGTATTAATTATTTTAAAATAAAATACATTTATTTTCCATTATGTTTAGAAACAAAAACTATTTATACGTATTATATGAATATAATAAGCGTTTTAATTTTGAAAACTTTCACCCTTTTTTCCTTTTTCTTTTTTACTGCAGGGAGTTCGGATGAAACACACTTTTGAACTCAGTGCAACATGCAGACATGTTCGGAGATGAACCGCCAAATACTCTCAAATTGTGTAACAAACAAATATTTATTAATAATAAACATAAAAATGTACAAAATTCAAAATATACAAATACACCTTTTTATATTTTATAAAAAAACTATTAATTCACACTTTTTATATCTGCAAAGATTTGAAGAAAAACTAATACACATGGTTCATTAAATAATGGGGAAAATTAATCCTATAAATTTATGATCCAACTTAAGAAATTAAAAACCCAATATTAAAGCTTTATAAAAACAGAGCCCATCTCAAAATCAAGAACACAAGCCCACATCTAGTTACTCATCCACAAACCCACCACAATGTTTTGAACAAAAGGCAAAATTATTGGGGAATTTATAAAACTAAATGTACGGATTAATCCAAAAAAATTATAAATATACGATAATTTGAACACCCATCTGAAGAAAATGTTTTCATCGTTGTCAATCCAAATTTATCATTATCGACCTGAAAAAGATTGTAAAATAATTGTAGTATCAACCTTTTGAGATATATCAACCTACCGATTTGAATCCAAATACAGCGACTGAAAAAATGGAAACCCAGATACTACCCAAATACTGCGAGTTCTCGAATTAAAACCCGAATAATATTACCGACTTGAATCCAAATACTGCGACTAAAAAATAGAAACTCAAATATTATCCAAATACTGTTACCCAAATACTGCAACAACAGAAACCCAAATAACACTGACTTGAACCCTTATCGAGGTGTGATGCAAAATAATGCGTGGATTTTTTAAGGGAAAAAAGGTGATTTGAAGGGAAAAGAAAAGTTAACTTAGTATTTCATGTAATTTTCCCAAAATTATTTAATACTCAGACTTTGTGTTTGTAAATGAAAATATTGTCTTTATATCAAGGTAGTAATTTATAGGGAAATGAGACTGTTTGTCTTACCTATTTTTTTTTGGACACCAAAATTAACGGCATACTTTTCAAATAAATATGTAAATAATTATTTGAAATTAACAAAATTTCTCAAATAAATATGTAAACAATTATTAAAACAAGGACTGTCCGAATATTTTTACTTGAAAAATATACGTTAATTTTGGGTGTTAGAAAATGACGACGACAATATTTAGTTAATTTTGATGTTAGAAAAGGTCACATACTTTTCAAATAAACAAATAATTATGTGAAATTAACACATCTTTCTAATAAATATGTAAACAATTATTTACTTAAAATATACGTTAATTTTGGTGTTAGAAAAATGGCGTATCAGACCGAACTACATTTACTCGAAAAATATACATTAATTTTGGTGTTAGAAAATTAATCGGTCGCAAACTTTTCAAATAAATATGCAAATAATTATTTGAAATTAACGAATCTTTTCTAATAATTATATGCAAACAATTATAAAACAAGTACGACTGTACTGATATTTACTTGAAAAAATCGTTTACTTGAAAAAATCGTTCGGACTGTACGAATATTTACTTGAAAAATATACGTTAATTTTGGTGTTAGAAAATTGACGTTCACATAGCAGAGCGGGTGAATAAATATTAATTTGCGTGTTTGATATCTACATATGCAAATCTAAGTGATTAATAAATATTCGAAACTGCATAGTTATCCAACAGTTATGTGCAATCTTTTATTTTATTTTTGATTTGATATCGTCTTTTATATCAGACCGACTGACGGCTCGAAATGACCATTTTGTTTTCCCAATCTGCCTAACCCATGCATCTTCTTTTTGTGTACTGTTTATTCGATTATTTTCTTGCCATTTACTTCTCTCTCTCACTCTCTCTCTAAAACTCTCAGAAACGCTACTGTTGTAACAAAGGCGCGGACTTGACTCTCATCTCCGGCATTGACTCGTTTTGGAGCTCATCATTCATTATATAAGAAGATATTTATAGAGATCCGCGTGAGCTTTAATTTTTCTGATTTCACTCTCGTTTATTTATTTATTTATTTATTTTTATCTGTTCATTATACCCAATTTAACATGCTTTTATTAGGGGGTGTAAATTAAAAATTAAATAACCATATCAGTAGTTGATTGCGTTTTTCTCAGAGAATCTCCATTCAAAGATTTGTAGTTTTTCTTATTTAATTCACTCACAGATATTTTAATTTTGGAATTTCTGATTTGTTTGTTGCCCACTATTTTTTTTTAAAGAGTTTTAATTTCATCTTTCCATTTTCATTTTTTGTCAGTGTAATTGGTAGGTACATTTTCGAATAGGGTAAAGTAAGTTAGCTGGGTTTTGCCGAATTTGGGAACTCGGCAAGCAGAGAGATACAGATTGCTTTGCTGAAAAAAAAAATGGTTTTTGGGCATTAATTGCATTAGATATTGGCACTTTTATTTCTATTGTTCACATGTTGCATCTGATAAATTCAGTTTAAGCAAATTTTGATTACAGTAAATTTTTGGATTTTTTTCCAGGTAGATTTAAAACAATTGGTATTCAGCACAAGATGATTTGATTATCGCCGATCAATGGGTCGATTTTGAAAAGAATTTTCCAAGGATGAATAACCTGGGGAGGGGATTTTGGATTCCTTCAACACCAGACAAGCCCTTTTCCCAATCTGAAAATTGGCCACAAATTTCGATAGGTGAAGAAAACTGGCAAGAGTTGCTAGGGATTTACAACGAATTCTTACAAAACGACATATGTAATGGACGTCCTCGGGATTTAAATCTAAATAGTTTCGTAAGTCCAAGTCCCAGAGATGATGAAGTTCAACACAGCATGTTGCAGCAGAATTCCAATCCAACCATGGTGTTTGGGCTGAACATAAAAGGGCAAAACAGTCAAAATCTCGCCAATTGGAGTTTTAATGCCACGGGCCATGGCGCGGAGAATTTTGGTGAAGTTGTTGTTACCCCTCAGAAGGTTAATTCCGTAGCGGAGCTGATGGGTGTGACGAACAACAAGAGCAGCACTATTGTTTGTCCGCATTCTCGAGTCGAGAGCAATCAGGTGGTTGATATTTCATCGGTTGGTGACATATTCCAGCAGAGTCCCGTTTTGCATTCAAACTGTGACGTTGGTGGTGGTTGTAATCTACCAGAAATGACAAACAGTGAGTGTATTATTTGCATCTTATACTTTTGGTTATTTGTTTTTTTTTACATTTTAATTTTTCTCCTAAAGTGTCACTGGAAAATACTGATGAACTGACAAAACCTTGTATGTGTATTAATAAAAGAAGTGTTGAGTTGAGTTATAAATGAAGAGTAATGTGATACTACAGTATTGTTTGTAAGTTTTTGTAAGTTTTCCAGCTTCTCATGAGAAAATACACTACACTCATTTTCCCTATAGAAGTTGGTTTATTTATTTATTTATTTAATTTTTTTTTTAACACTCCCTACGTCTCTTTGTTCATTTTGTCGGCAAATTACTAACGTTGAAACTTCTCTTCTGTTTCCACAGGTAGTAGGCGTTTAGTGCGCAACTATAACCTAAACTTACCACCACGACCAGAAGCCGCAGAATCTTCGAATGTTGCAAGGCCCTTCCCATTTGGGCCCGTTACGCCAGGCCCGCAAAAGCAGGCCCAGATCGCTCAAGTATCTCATTTTTTCTCAGAAGTCTCACCTCAAGAAAAACTCACCCAGCGTAGTGAAATCTTGCTTAGCACTCCGAGCCAATCAGCTGCTGCAGTCATTTCGACGTCACTTGAGGAAAACGGAGGGATTGATCTGAACCAGACACCTCAGCAAAAACCGCCGTCCAGTAGAAAGAAGAAGCACCGCCCAAAGGTCATTAGGGAAGGGAAACCCAAACGAACTCCAAAGCCTGCTTCCGCCGACGGAAGTCCGAAAGTAAAAAGGAAGTATGTGCGCAAAAATGGCGTTAATGCTTTAGAAACTCCATCGGCCGCCGATGTAGTAAATGTCGTTGAAGCATCCAATGCCGGACCCACCGCAAAAAAATCAAAATCACGCAAGAGGAAATTGAACTTTGACGATAACGGAGAAAAAAAGGAAAGCCCGGCAGTGAATAATAACGACGGAAGGGTGAAACTTCCTTTCAATTTGAACTTGGATGCTCCTAACGCTGAGTGGTCCACAGAATTAAATGGGCCATCGGCATCTGTAGCGAACGGAAACACATACGGCCCAAAGAAACATGAGACAAAGATGACTGTAAATAATTTTGTTCACTCGTTGAACAAAATCTCTCCTCAAGACTCATTGACACCGGCAACTATGGCCCCACCAAGAGACCATCGATTGAATGTCATTGCTAGGAACGTAAATTTGCGAAATGCGAGTAGTGCAAATCAGGTTAATGATCAATGTATCAGTGGAGGCCAGTCCCACCGTGTCAATCATCATACAAATGCCTGTCTACCAAATTTATATAGTGCAAGACAATCGGCTGTTCCAATTCAAGGAGCCGAGAGACTGTATAGCTGTAGTGACTTGATGGGTTCTCAACTTTGGTCCAACGAAGGCCATCGTAGCAGAAACAACATCAGTTTAACGGGTGAGCAACATAGAACCTCATCTTGCACAATTTCTGGAGTTGCAAATGTTGAAGACTTTTCTGGTCAAACTGGAAGCAGGAGTAAGAATTTTCAGGCTGGTGTGTCAGCAAATTCCGACATTAGAGGCCAGATTATCTCTAGAAATCTAAATGGGGTGACTCGTGATTGGTCAATGAACTCCGCAGATTTCAGACCAGAGTTTCAGCAGCAACATGCTTCATCTCAAGCGCGTTTATTTGAACAAGTGGCAACGAATACGTCTCAGGCCCTCACTGTAGTCACAGATTGGAATTTGGGGTCTGCATCTCAAAGAGACCCTAAATCTACTCCAATAAATGATGTTATAAACTTGGACGACCGTGTTGCGGTGAAGAGACGTACTGCTGGACAAAAATCATCTAACAAGGCTGTAGATAAAGAGGCCAAGAACAGAAGAAATTACAGGAATACCCCCAAGAAATTCGCGGGTAAAATCTTTCAATAAGTAAAAACATGTTATCACATGTGCTCTTTTGGAAATTAAATTTTTTTTGGTGTGTGTGTATGTGTTCAGGAACAGGATCACAAGAAGAAGAGAGGATGGCCTCGATTGATTATATTACAGAGATTTTGAAAGAGCTCCAGATCTATGACAGTAGGCAAAGTGCGCTTGTTCCATACAAAAGAGATGGTGCTGTTGTTCCGTACGAGGAATTTGATCCAGTCAAGAAACGGAGGCCACGACCTAGAGTGGACCTTGATCCCGAAACAAATAGGTTGTGGAATCTTCTAATGGGTAGTAAGGAAGGAGGTGCAAGTGCAGAGACAATGGACACTGATAAACAAAAATGGTGGGAAGAAGAAAGAAAAGTCTTTCGGGGTCGAGTCGACTCGTTCATCGCACGCATGCACCTTGTCCAGGGTATTTTTATTTTCTTTCACAATACAGTTTCAATTTATAAATCTTATCCATAAAATCAAACCATGTAAAATGTAGCAGCTTGAAATAGGAGATTTCTTTTTTGGCAGGGGACAGGCGATTCTCAAAGTGGAAAGGATCAGTGGTTGATTCGGTAATAGGGGTTTTTCTGACACAAAATGTTTCAGATCATCTTTCAAGGTAAACTAAACTTATTTTCTTGAATCAAACAATAATGTATAACAAGCTAATCCATTTTCATAACTTATATTCTCGCTTGCTTGCAGCTCTGCTTTCATGTCACTTGCAGCCAAGTTCCCTTTAAAACCAACAACTGTCTGCCAACCATCTGAACACCATGAGGTTCGCATAACATATCCAGACGGAACAAGTTATGATCACAAAATTCTAAGGGAACCATCGTCCAACCGTAGCTCAGTGACATCCACTGAATCATCGCTGTCCGAATACAGGGCGGCAAAACATGTCATCTCGGAAAAAAGAACAGAGGAGGACATAATCTCATCACAAAGCTCTTCGGAGTCTACCGTTTTTCAAAACTTCAGATCCAGCTCGGGATCAAATTCAGAAGCCGATGACGGGTGGAACCTCAGCAAAAACCTTGGTTATCTAAGTGAACTAAGTTCGCATCCATATAAGGAACTCTTGTTTGGTCAAAGTCAAGGACCGGCGGCCAGCAGCAATGCCTATTCTTCCTATCCATTCATTTCCAATTACGAGCCAAACTTGTCGCTGGGCCTGGAAAAATGGGAATTAGATGTTCTTGCATCCTCGGAAAAAGAAAGTAGCATATCCACTTTGGCTTCAACTGACCCCACAAGACCTGCTGAAACACCCAGTAAACAACCGAATGGTACATATCGTTATACCTCTGCATCACTCCATTTATAGGATAATTTTGATACTCAGGTGAATTTACTTTGTAAACAGGTAATTGGAAACACGCAACACATGAACCAACTAAAACGGGTCTAGTAAATTCTTCGGACAAACAAGCCGACACCGCAACTCCGAATGCAAGAAAGCGAAAGGCTGAGAAGGAAAAGGTGGGACCGTTTGATTGGGATATTCTGAGAAAGGAGGTGCAATCAAAGGAGGGTGGAACAAGAGAACGAAGCAGAGAGACAATGGACTCTCTAGACTACGAAACGTTACGAAATGCAGATGTTCGCGAGATTTCCGATACGATCAAGGAAAGGGGTATGAACAACATGCTAGCAGAGAGAATGAAGGTTTGCTCGATTATTATTATTACTAATTTACGAAAACATAGAAACCAAGTAATGATTTTTATTTTTTATTTTTTTTTGGCTTTCGAATAGAGTTTTCTCAATCGGCTAGTACAAGATCATGAAAGAATTGACCTGGAATGGTTGAGAGATGTTGATTCAGACAAAGTCAAGTAAGTTTTCTCCTTAATGACATGCTTATTATTATACTGACTGTCATCCAAACTCACACTCCAATGCTAATAACAAAATTGTCTGTGGCAGGGATTATCTATTGAGCATCCGAGGACTAGGCCTAAAAAGCGTGGAGTGCGTGCGTCTTTTGACTCTGCATCATCTGGCTTTTCCGGTGAGAGCACAATATTTTCATGCAAAAAGCTAAAAGCATAACGAGATAAGAAATATTGCAACTGACTATTGTTTTCCACGTGTCGTGTTAGGTTGACACAAATGTTGGACGCATTGCTGTTCGACTCGGTTGGGTTCCTCTACAACCCCTTCCCGAGTCACTCCAATTGCATCTTCTTGAACTGTAAGCATCATATGTTATATGCAGTCAACAGTTAAAAGTTGTGACATCTTTCTGATACTAAATTTTTATTCATGCAGTTATCCAGTACTGGAAACCATTCAGAAATATCTTTGGCCAAGACTATGCAAGCTGGATCAAGAGACATTGTAAGCTTTTGCTAATTAGATAACCTGTCTCAGTTACAAGAACTCTATGCTCACTAGCTTTGGCAAGCCAAAATGTCGACTAATCTATTTGTTATGGTACTACAGGTATGAGCTACACTATCAAATGATTACTTTTGGGAAGGTAGGCACTTGCCTTTCATATCTATATATAAGAAGAGAAGAGTCTATGAATAGTAACTGGACTTTTTCCCGCCAATTTCTTTACTTGATAAATCATTAATTATGTTTCTCACAATTTTTTTAAAATGGAATAACTTTTGCAGTTTTGATCCCTTTTTTACGTATAATATATCGAATCAGTCATCTTTTGACAACCTTCAGTTTGACATCTATGTTGCATATATATATATATATATGTATAATATTTTTAAATAATCTATATATGATGGCCAATTTATTTTTATTATTGTTGTTATTTGATAAAATTAAGTATGTTTAAAATAATTATTTATTAATTTTATTTAGATAAAATTAGACATTGACATTTGTATCCATAATTTAACACTGTTTTGTTAGTTTTAATTGTATCCAGACTCTATAGTTCCATTTTGTGACAATGTGCTCTGTGTCCAGGTGTTCTGCACAAAGAGAGAGCCAAACTGTAATGGTTGTCCAATGAGAGGAGAATGCCGACACTTTGCAAGTGCTTTTGCAAGGTTTACTATGCTATTCATCTCTTTACATAATAATCATACGCCTAACAAGAAAAGCTAGACACTGAAACCGTAAAATGAAATGATAGATACACAAAATTATGATATATCTTTGGTGCAGTGCAAGACTTGCTCTTCCAGGGCCAGAAGAGAAACGTATAGTCACTTCAGCTGCTCCACCAGTTACTCCCAATAAACGACCACCTGATGTGATAATCAAGCCTATGCTACTACATTCATCCGAGGAGGGAAACATAGAAACGGGGTTTACAAGAAATTACGAACTGCCCTTAATTGAGGAGCCTTCAACCCCAGAGCCGGAGCCACCTACTGAGGAGGTGTCAGAAAGAGATATCGAGGATGCATTTTACGAGGATCCTGATGAAATCCCTGTCATAAGGCTCGACGTGCAAGAATTCACAAATAACCTACAGAGCTTCATGCAGCAACAGATGGAACTGGGAGAAGCCGATATGTCGAAAGCCCTAGTTGCTTTGAGCCCAGAATTTGCTTCTATACCGTTACCCAAATTAAAGCAGATTAATCGACTTCGGACCGAGCACCAAGTGTAAGCTAATAACTTTGTTACGAAAAGTTAGAAAATTTATCAGTGACTGATCTCTTATATTTCTTGCAGCTATGAACTACCGGACTCACATCCGCTTCTCAATGGGGTCAGTTAATCATCTTATCTCTAGTTTTAAATACTATGATCTGATTATTTATTGACAACTGTAATTTTCACTAACATTAAAAAAAAAATGGGTGTGTAGATGGATAGACGAGAACCTGATGATCCAAGTCCGTACCTTCTGGCTATATGGACTCCAGGTAAGTTAATTATATCACACAAAATTAATAAAAAGCCTCAAGAAAGTAAAAGCATATAATGATCAAATCTCATGTTGACCAGGCGAGACAGCGGATTCAGTTCAACCTCCAGAAAGTACATGTAGCTCTCGGGAAGGTGGTGGTGGTCTTGGTCTGTGCAACAAGGAAACATGCTTTTCATGCAACAGCACTAGAGAAGCACAGGCCCAAACAGTCAGAGGCACAATTCTGGTGAGAACACAAAGAAAATGGGTAAAAACTTGTGTTAGGCCAGCCTAACGGATCTTGATTCGTTAGGCAGCGCCGAATTTGAGCTTCTTTTTAGTTTTTTTTAGGGGTTTTACGGTTTTTTAAGTTTTTAGTCTAGTTTTTCATTTTTTAGGGTTCTGTTTTTTTATGTTTAGTTTTTTAGGGTCTCCTATTTTTTTTGTTTTAAATAATTTTAAAATTTAGTTTTAGTGGACTTGCCTAACGAACCGAACCATTAGGCTGGCCTAACAGGAGTGTCTCAAGAAAATGATATAATTATGAGTAACAGTCAGAGGCACATTTCATTTCATCTTCCTTGGTCTTGTTGTTGCTGAAGCATGTATCCCCCCATGCAGGTTCCATGCAGAACGGCAATGAGAGGAAGCTTCCCGCTCAATGGTACATATTTTCAGGTCAATGAGGTAATTAATAAGATCCTTAAATCTCATAAGCTTTGTTATTATTAGGACAGCCAATTGGTAATTTCTGAAAAAAATAAAAATCAATTAATAGGTAAATTCACTCGACTCTGATGCAGGTATTTGCGGATCATGAATCGAGTCTGAACCCTATCGATGTGCCCAGGAGGTTACTGTGGAACCTGCCGAGAAGGACAGTATTCTTTGGGTCATCCGTCTCATCAATTTTCAAAGGTAATAAAATAAATAACCTGCATTATTAGTTAGTTTATAGCTCGAGTATGTATGTAAAAGAGAAGTGACTTGAAATTCTACCCCTGCTTTGCTTTGCTAGGTCTGACGACCGAAGGTATCCAGTACTGCTTCTGGAAAGGTATCAATTCTCAATATTCTTATCGCCCTTTGTTGCACACTCCTGTTAGGCCTGCGTAACGGTTCTATCTGTTAGACAGTCCCCTAAAACGAAAATTTAAAATTTAAAAAATAGGAAACCCTAAAAAAACTAAACTAAATAAAAAAATAAAAAAATGAAAATCTCAACTAAAAACCTAAAAAAAACCCTAAAAACAAAAAAAAATAAAAACCCTAAGAAAATTAAACTAAATATAAAACTAAAAAAGGACCCTAAAAAATGAAAAACTAAACTTTAAAACTAAAAAAAAAAAAAAAAAAAAAACTCTCCTAAAAAACACTCGAACTTGGGTCTGCCTAACGGATCTCGATCCGTTAGGCAGGCTTAACACAAGTTTTTGTCTTGCTTTCCGGTGGATGTTGTACATTTACTCATACATACTGAATTTGCACATGGCAGGGTTCGTATGTGTCAGAGGATTCGAACAGAAAACCCGAGCACCGCGACCACTAAGGGCTAGATTGCATCTCCCTGCAAGTAAGATATCAAAGCAAACTGAGTGAATTTGTGTGGGCCAGAATCGAGAAGACAACGTGCAGCAGCAGAAGCAGGATAACCATAGGCAAGCTAACAATTTTTTCACATTCATTGGACCTCTTCACATAAGTAGCATTGTACAACAAATAAGGTTCTTTGTGCTGCTCAAAGTACAGAAGTGGTTGTACTCACATCATAGAGTTCTAATCTTTTTCATAGGTCATTTTTAAAATTTATGCTCTCAAAAGTGAGCCATTTTTCAATGGTAGAAAAGATCAAAGGGAAGAGTAATAAAAAGGGTGTAATCTCTACATTTATATCAAATGTATACGTATGCCAATTTTTTTCTCTCTGCAATGAAGCCATTGATTTTAACATGGGCATAAATTTTTCAATTTTTTATTAACTTTTTAACTAATTTTAATTTTCTGTTATTTTTTATTTTTGATATCCGAGGAATCACAACTGTTAATCACGCTATGTAAATTGCCCCAGGCTAACCCTATCTATGCACGCTATAGACTCAATTAAATAATGTAATTAAATAATGCAGTGTAGCGCCCGAGTCTCGATGCATAAATGTAAGTAATTGTTACGTGTAAACATCACCTTGTAGGTTCGAGTGTAGTCTGTAGTGTCACACTTTATTCTTCTCAACAAATAATAAATACGCACAAATAATTTTAAATAAAGATCACTAAAATTAAAGGTAAATATAATTATGATTGATCAGAAGTTCAGAAACTCAAAATAATCACAGCGTTTTCTAATCACAAGTTACAAAGTTATACATTGGATATTTAACGTGTACATTTCTTATTCATTTTCTTATGTTATATACCTCTATTTAATGCACCATATTATTAACTAATTCTAATCATTTAATGAACCATTGGTATTAACTATCATTTTTAATATTTGTAAAATTAAAAATGAGTTATCTTCATGGGATGGAAGGAATAACATTATTTTTCTTAAGCAACTTTTGAGCAATTTTATTAATCCATTTCACATTAAAAAATCCATGCTTGCCTCAATTTGATTTGAATCAAAGCAAATCTTGTCTATTTTTGTTTATACCGTAAACCCCAATCTTATTTTATTTTTTTGAGTTGAAGTGCTTACGTAAAGTGAAATAGATACTAAATCTGGTTATTTGCTTCTAAATATACTTCTTCTATTACAAAATAATTATAATTTTAGAAAATTTCATACAAATTAAGAATTCGTATAAATGACTTATCCACCCTTTTTAATATAGGAATATTAAATGCATTTTATATTTTTAATATTCAATTTAAAGATATTAACATATAATTTAGAATAATAAATAGGGGTGAAACTTTAGCTAAAAATTAATACTTATAATTAAGAAAAGAAAAAACAAGCTAAAATGACGTTTAATTTGGAGGGGTATATATGTACATAGGTCGCCCATGAAGAAGGGAGGGTTGGAAGCTATTATATTGAAGCTACATATTCCACTAATAAGATCCACTAATTATACTGCGTGCAAATAATTTTCTCCAAATTTTAGAACATCTTGGGCTCTGTTCTGGGTTGTTTCGGCCCGATATGCTAGTTAAGAATTTGGCCCACAGATATCTCCATCTTTACATTAATTGTTTAGTTTGGACCCAGCCTGAACTCGTGTCATCACACAATTTGAGCGCAATTGTTGTATTCCATTAAGAACCGATGCGTGCAGTGTCGTATATATATAATAATAATTATTAGTTTGCCCAATTCCAATTTATTTTCATTATAGTTCTATTTGTTATTTCTAAAATAATAAGTCATCTTTGAATAATCATTCTTGATATTATAATATATTTTTTTCTTAACTTAACGTATTTAATAATAATATATAGATATGTGTCTTTTGGATGAAGCTGAAATATTGGGTTACTTATCTCCATCTTTTTATTATATACCTAATATATAATCTCTACTCTAAACATATAATTAATATTATGAAAATCTTCATATTTCTAATCATCAATCCTAATTTTAAGAATTGTAAGCAATAACCAAGTGAGAAATATAATTTTAATTCTTCTCTGTTTTACGTATTATATTACATTAAACATAAGTTTAATATTTTTATTGCCTAAACAATATTTTAAAACTTTCACAAAATAATAATAATAGTTTTATGTATCTTAAAAAAATATACTCTATCTGTCTCATAAATATAGTCTTACTATATTTAACATATCATTATTTTTTATTTGCACACATACCCTTAATTAATATTTTTAAAATACTAATTTTCTACATGGTAAATTGAAAATTGATGATCACAATGTAAAATCTTACCATTTCAATAATAAATATACTAATTTCAACACTGATTTCTATAATTATTAATTTGACATTAATAAATTGAAAAATGGTATAGTTGAAAAATACCAACTAAATTAATGACTTAATTATATAAATTACTCATTTTTTAATTTGTGTGAAATCAACCGTAAGACTATATTTTTTTAATTTGTGTCAACCGTAAGACTATATTTTTTTAATTTGTGTGAAATCAACCGTAAGACTATAATTTTGGGACCGGAGGATTATTCTTTTCCTTTTTTTTTTTTTTTTTTTTTTTGGCGTTAGTGATGACGAATGACTTGTTATTTATTTGTGACCACTTGTTTTGGCATTGATTTGTCTAATGTCATTAAAAGCGAGTTTTTGAAAGATGTGTAAAAAGTTGAATGAAAATGATTCTCATGTGAGTCCATTTCATTTCATCATAACATAAAAGTTTGATAAGTCACGGGTGTGGCGAAGCTATCCCGTTAAAAATGTACAATTTACGTAGTCACGAACCTTGTAAATCTCAATAAGTTATGAATTTAATTTGATTTACACCTATATTATTTAGTCTGTTGTAAAGAGCATGACAAGGTTATTTCATTGTTTCATTGCATTTTGGAAATGGAATATGAAAATATTTAAATAATTATTTTCAAGGGACAAGGTTTTCAAATTTTAATAGTGATATATATAAAAACATATACTAGGAAATTGTATAGAGTTAATAATCTTTAACCTAATATTATTTCAAGAAGTTAAGGAAAAGAAGGACGACTATTGTACTGGACATGCATCATACGTCTGTTTCGCTGCTTGTGCGAAAATGTGTCTTGCCCCTAGACATAAAGGCACCGTCATGATCATTAAATTTTTTACGTACTATAGTTTGATTCGTTGCAAAGAATAAATATCAAGATTCAAGCAATCAGAGGTTAGTTTGTGATTTCTTTCAAATAAATAAATAAAATAATGATAATATTGGTAGCTTGAAATCCATGAATTGTCTATTCAAACAAAATTCTCAGAAATTGATAAAGCCTTTGAGTCTTGGACACCATACGTACAAGTTAAGGTTTATACCTAACTTATCAAAAAATAGTGATCTTGCCATAATAGCTTTTTTTTACTTTCCATCATAAATATCGGATTTTTTTTTAATAGAACAAATGTTAAAAAGTTGAGTAAGTTATCACAAGATGGGTTAGTCTCCATATCTTATTTTCTACTGCATTTCATCTTATATCTCAAATATATAAGGTGCATAAAAATGACAATGTATTTCAATATTTGAAGGAACAGAAATTACAATCAGGTAAGGGGAATTTAATTAATTTGAGAATTATATTATAAAATAGTACGCATATGCAAATCTTACCAACGTGTGGAAATCAATTGAGCTTTGGCGCATATCATTCTAATTAATACTACATTATAATATTATTGCCTCTTTATGCCCGAATAAATACAGGATTTGAAGAATATTACCGAATGAACCATGCTTGCTCACCCTAGAAATCTATGGAAAAATCTTGACTGTATTATACTCTTCATTATCTCTATTCTATTAATATTGTTTGTAAAAAATTGTAACCTCTATTCACAATTTTAAGCGATAGAATGTGTGTTGTGAAAAATGTATAATATCAACTGTCGAGAAATTTATTCTTGGCAATAGTTCCTATTTTGTTATTTGACTTTCTTGGGCACAAAATAAGTTAGGAAACTAGATTTAGGACAATATTATGTTTCCTAGTTTGTGCACAAGACTTTAATTATTCCTAAATTGTGTTTAGAATTTGTTTTTAAGATTTTACCAAGTTTAGAACTCTAGGTTGTCTATTTAAGATACAAGAACTTCTAATACTTGTACTCACCTTTTGACACACGGATTATTGCAAGGAGATCGACGCAAGGAACGGACGACGTAAGACGCAAAGAAGAAGAACACGAAAAAGTGATATCTACTTGGAGCCAACGTTCGTGATAAACAAGATCTTTGAAGTTGCGTGACCGACGAAGAAGATCTTGCCATTCCGACAACAAGTATTTAGTATCAAGTTTATTGATATTTAGTTTTCATATATTACTTTATATTTTGTATTGAACTTAAAAAGAAAGTAATATAGTTTTCGGGTTTGTACACCCATGTTCACAAGTACTTTTACTTGTAAACTGAATTTGTTCAATCGTGTTCTCATATTTTAATTTCCGCTGCATAAATTTAATTTACTCTGGTCGATGTTGTTAACGGATGTTGGTAACATTGATTAACAACATCGTGAATCTGAGAATTATTCTTATATCCATAAACCTTCTAATTTTACAATTGGCATCTAGAGCGGGTTACTTAACCTCTTAAATATTGATCCTTATTTTTTAGGTGCTATGGATGCTCAAGGCAACCCGAGGCCTCCAATCCTTAATGGTGAGAATTATTCTCTCTGGAAACAGAGAATGAGATGGCATTTGAAAAGCATCGACGAGCGTGTCTGGAAAACTGTTCTCATTGGATAGGAAAAACCACGTGTCACGGATGGCGAGGGCGATACCATCCCCAAAAAGGAGGAAGACTGGACTGCTGATGAAGCAACTGCTGCAAATTGGAACTCCAAATGCATCAACACCCTGTGTGGCTATGTAGATGCAAGCTATTTCCGCATCATCAAGAATTGCGAGTCAGCAAAGGATGAATGGGACGCATTACAGAGGGTGTGTGAAGGAACTGCAAGCGTAAAGAAATCCAGACTAAGAATGCTCATATCCACCTTCGAGGCTATGAGAATGGATGGGAAAAATTCAATCATGGACTACTCCGTAAGATTGGCGGAAATAACAGAAGAGTGCAGAGAGCTTGGTGAGCCCATAACTAATTCCCGTCTTGTAGGAAAATTGTTGAGATATATTACGAAGAAATATAGCATGAAGGTGGTGGCCATAAAAGAATCCAAAGATATTGATTACATCGATTTCAACACCTTAGTTGGAAATCTCAAGCAATATGAGATGGAACACGTTAGTTCTAACTCGAAAGAGAAGAATGTTGCTTTTTCTTCCGATTCAATTGCAGTCGATGATGAAGATGACGAAGAGTTTGATTTTAATGGAATTATTAAAAAGATGGAGTCAATTTCTCTTGGAGAAGATGAACTGGCCTTTGCGACTCAACGCTTCAACAATTTCTTGAAGAAAAAGAACAATTTTGGAAGCTCAAATCCAAGGAATAGGACACAGACATCTACTCCAAAGTTTACTAGACATACTCTTCCACGATCTCATTCCACAAATTCAATTTCCAATGTGTCCAGTTTAACAAAACCACTCAACGAGATTCAATGCCACGAATGCAAAGGTTGGGGACATTACAAAAACGAGTGTCCCAACACTCTTAGAAAGAAAAGCATGGTCGCTACTGATTTCACCGAAGATGTTAATGATTCTGAGTCAACTGATCCCGTTCTAGCTTTATTTTCCCATGTTGTGTGGGACGACGATGTTCATGTTGGTTTGCTTGCAGACAACATCGTGTGCCTGAATGCCGAGACCACTGATTATTATGAGGAATACGAGCAGTTGAGTGTTGACCACCAGAAACTGTTTATCAGTTGGAGTAAATAGGTACTTAAGGCCAAAGAGCTCGAAAAAGAAGTAGAAAAGCTAACCAAAGAAAAGGAAGATCAGCTTGACATTATTGTCCGATTGGAAACGTCTCTCACCAAGAAGGACGCTGAGCTAGAAAAGATGAAGAACGAACTGACCACTGTTCGAGGAACCATTTCAAATTTGAATAAAGGTAAGGCGAAGTTGGATGAAATCATGGAGATTAGCTTCCCAGAGTCCTCTAAGCATGGAATAGGTTTCAAGCCAAGTCAGCCAACGCAGGTGTCAAGTCTAGAAATGAAATCTTCCCAACGCCACAATAAGAGAAGGAGACAGTTCGTGTGTCATCATTGTGGAGAATCAGGGTACATTAGGCCCTTTTGCTGGAAGATCATTGGCGAGAGAAGACACTTTCACAGAACAAGTACGGCTGATAAGTCCAATGTTGGTAACCGCTCTACCAACATCAATACCAACATCGGGTTCAAACAAGTGTAGGTCAAGAAAAACAGCATCAAGTACAATATGATCTATACCTCCCTGAAGTCTCATGTTCCTGCAGCCTGGTATTTTGATAGTGGATGTTCGAAGCATATGACAGGCTCAGAGGAACTGCTTTCCAACATTGTCAGATTTAAAGGTGGAAAAGTGAAGTATGGAGGAGGTGCAAACGGCCAAATCATTGGCCAAGGGACTCTACATATTCCTGGAGTTGTAACACTGGAAAATGTGCTGCTAGTAGAAAGATTTACTGCAAATTTGATCAGCATAAGTCAATTGTGCGACGGAGATTTTAGCATCAAATTCAACCGTGAAGAATGTGAAGTCTATGAGGAGAATGGACAATGCATTCTCAAAGGCAAAAAAACCTCAGATAATTGCTACCAAATTCAAAGTGATACTTTTTGCAGACTGTCTCAATTGAGTGATACGGAGCTGTGGCATCAAAAGTTTGAACATGTCAACTACAAGATGATGGACAGGTTGGTCAAGGAAGAAGCTGTGAGTGGACTGCCTAAGCTCAACACCAAGATCATTCCGGTGTGCGAGGCATGCCAGAAAGGAAAACAGGTCAGAGTACCACATCCATTCCAACAAAGTCTCACTACATCATCTTGCTTTGAATTACTTCACATGTATCTCATGGGACCACTTGAGGTTGAGAGCCTTGGTGGTAAGAGGTATGTTTTCGTTATTGTTGATGATTTTTCTAGGTTTACTTGGGTGGAATTTCTAAAAGAAAAATCTGAAACCTTTGAAAATTTCAAAAACCTTGCAAAGAAGCTGTGTGTGAGGTTTAATGTGAAAACTGGTAGGGTTAGAACTGATCACGGGAAGAAATTTGAAAATGCATCGTTTTTAAAGTACTGCACTTCTGAGGGTATCACTCATGAATTTCTTCTCCAATTACCCCTCAACAAAATGGCATTGCTGAACGTAAGAATAGAACTCTAGCGGAGATGACTAGAACTATGCTCATTTCTAATGGGATAGCTAAACGTTTTTGGGTTGAAGCAATGAACACTGCATGTCATATCACAAATAGGGCTTATTTTAGACCAGGTTCATGTGCAACTCCCTACGAATTGTTGATTGGGAAGAAATCAAACTTGAGCTATTTTCATGTTTTTGGATGTATTTGCTATGTGCTTAACGATAGAAATCATCTTGCTAAACTTGACTCAAAAAGAGATAAGTGCATTTTCATGGGTTATTCCCAAAATAGTCATGCATATAGGTTGTTTAACCTTCGAACTCGAAGTATGTTTGAGTCAGTAAATATCAAGTTTGATGATCTAACGAGCGGAGTCAAGCCTGCCTAGGATAATGATCTGGTTTATGATCAAAACCCTCAAGGTAGTGTCACTCCTACTTCAGTTGTTGGTGCAGGTATTGAGAACAAGATGCAGGAGCTGAACTCAGAGATTCGAGTGATGTTGATAACAATGTTGATACTGGGATACCAACATCAGTACCAACATCGAGCCAAGTTGCAGAATCTGATTCTGATTCAGAGAAAGAAGATCCAGCAGATCCCATTGATCTTCATCAGAGGGATATTCCATCCAGAATCCAGAAAAATCACCCCGTGGTCCAAATCATTGGTGATTTAGATGAACGAAGTACAAGACGAGCACAAATAAATTTCAAGGAAATGGTCAGGTATGTATGTTTGTCTACAAATTGTTCTAAGATTCGTGAGTCTCTGTACCTTTCTAAAATAGAGCCCAAGCGCGTGGAGGATGCACTCAAGGATGAGTTCTGGATTTGGGCTATGCAAGAGGAGGTGGACCAATTCGCCAAGAATGATATGTGGGATCTTGTTCCACGGCCAGAACATGCTCACGTGACGGGGACCAAGTGGATATTCAAAAATAAGACTGATGAAGCAAGTAACATTGTGAGGAATAAATCTTGACTTGTCGCACAAGGGTATACGCAAATTGAAGGAATTGATTTTGATGAGACATTTGCCCCTGTTGCTCGAATTGAGTCGGTAAGACTTTTGCTTTCTGTTGCTTGTTATATGAAAATTTCGTTGCATCAAATGGACATTAAGAGTGTCTTTTTAAATGGGGTCTTAAGTGAAAAAGTATATGTTGAACAGCCTAAAGGATTTGTAGATTCTCAAAAACCTGATTTTGTTTTAAAATTGAAAAAGGCCCTTTATGGTTTAAAACAAGCTCTTAGAGCTTGGTATGAAAGGCTAACTCAACATTTGCTTTATTTGAACTTTAGACGAGGGGAAGTTTATAAAACTTTGTTTCTTCTTAAATCCAACAAGCACATCTTAATTGTCCAAATTTATGTAGACGATATTATTTTTGGATCCACTAACGAGCAGATGGTCAAGGAGTTTGTCACTCGAATGTCTGATACGTTCGAAATGAGTATGGAAGGTAACCTCTCATACTTCCTTGGTTTGCAAATTAAACATCTTGATGACGGTATTTTTTTTTTTCCAGACTAAATATGTAAAGAACTTAGTCAAAAAGTTTGGGTTAGAGGGTGAAACTGTCAAGAAGACGCCGTTGGGCAAAACTGTGAAGCTGACCAGAGACGATATTGGTAAGGGTGTTGATAACACTATGTATAGGAGTATGATAGGGAGTTTGTTGTATTTGACAGCAAGTAGACCAGATATTATGTATAGTGTGTGCTTATGTGCTAGATATCAGTCTAATCCAAAAGAGTCACACTTGAAAGCTGTTAAAAYAATTATTAGGTACATTGCTGGTACAACTGAACTAGGTGTGTGGTATACTAAAGATACTGGTACTGAACTTTTAGGATTCACTGATTCGGATTGGGTTGGGGATGTAGTAGATAGGAAGAGTACTATTGGAGGATATTTTTTCTTGTGTAATAATCTAATTTCTTGGTACAGCAAAAAGCAAAATTGTATTTCTCTTTCTACAGCTGAAGCCGAGTACATTGCAGCTGGAAGTGCGTGCACACAATTACTGTGCACACAGTAGTATCTTGACGGTATTGTGTGACAATTCCAGTGCCATTGACATCTCCAAAAATCCAGTCCAGCATTCTCGAATCAAATACATTGACATAAGGTACCACTTTATTCGAGACTTAGTTGAGAGGAAGATTGTTAGCCTTGAACATGTTGGAACTGATAATTAGCTGGCTGACATCTTCACGAAGGCATTAGATTTCGAGACCTTCTTTCGTTTGAGAAGAGATCTCGGTATGTGCATTGCCTAACCAATGTTGGTTTGTGATGTTGTGACACTACTTATCAACATCAGTCACAACATCTGTATAATTTTGCATGCATTTTTACTCTTCTTTTCATACATTATACTAATGCATTGAGTTTGATCGAAAGTGAGATAAGGTCCTCTGTTGCAATAAAAGTAATGACAAAAAAGACCAACCTCTTCAAAAGTAGGTGATTGTGGGACTTGCCCGCAGAAACTGGTTTTCTCCCAGGTCCAAAAATAAGAGGCGTTTAACAGCAATTGCTGAAGATTAAAAGATTTAAATACCTTCAAGGATGAAGAAAATATGGACTGAAAATGCTCCAATCCTTAAAAATCGTCTTCTTGAGAGATTTTGACGTAGTCATTAACTTGGGTTAAGGGGTAAGTTTCCATTGACTTCACCTAGGGAAATGTTGGTTTATAATGTTGTTAGTAATAAAAAGCAACTTTGGATCAAAACACTGAAATCATAATGTGTTCTGTTTTAACCTTTTAGGTCATGATTTTTAGGCATTCCCTAGGACATTCATACTTTGTGAAGATGCCATCTTGCTGTGCGTTTTGTTTCTTGTATTTTTGTCTTACTTGAAATCTCTTAATTTTGTTTTGAAATTGAGCTAACCAAGTGTTTCAGTGGAGCTATAATCGAACGTCTGGACGGGAAATAACGAGGTGAATTTGGTGAGTGAAAATTAACATTGCACAAGATAGGTACAACTGTGCTGATGGTTCATTAAAATCAGCTTTGTATTTTCGGCCTATTTTGTAGATTAAGTTGTGCAATTTTTTAAACAATTATGGAAAGAGATAGTGGGATAGTTGAGTGATCACGTAGCCTTATTCTAGGAGGAGTGACGCTTTTTACATGGAAACAAAAATCGTGCTTTTAAGCATAAAAATTAGCCGGTGATTTTTTTTTGGGAATTTTTCTTTTATTTACCTTCTCTCTCCTTGTGTGCAACGGTCACTTTTTGGGGGGATAAAAAGCTGATTTTCTTTTTACCGTTTGCTCACTATTCCAAACCCCTTTCGAATTAAAACTCTCAGAATCCTTACTCCTCTCAAATTCTCTCGATTTTTTATTTCTTGGTTGTGTATTTCTGTGAGATTTTGTAGGATGACCAGCTCTCCACCGCCGTCTGTCCCAGAACTGCCTGAAGAGGTTCGCCGCTCCGGCGAACAGGTCCCTCTGCCGTACCCAAAGATTGGTGGCCTTGGTATTCGTGAGGAGATTGGTGGTGGTAGTTCTTCAAACCCACCACTATCAACATCGCCACCACAATCGCCTGCGCCCGATTCTCTCGCTGCCGTGCCTGTTCCATCGCCGATCGACGCCATACCGGAGGCTCAGGTGCTCCCAGGACAGCCCGGGAACGAGATTGACGTGGACAATCCTCCAGATTTGGTGTTCGTAGCAGAGACTTTTGGACGCGTAGGAAACCCAACTTTGAAGCGGTCGAGACGATTGCGCAATATACCGCCCGACGTTGTGCCGCCCGCGGTCCCAAAAAGCAAGGCAGGTCCGCGTCGCCGCGTGCCTATCGAACACATGAATCTCCAAGAGGATGTTGTTGTGGAGTCTGACCCTGATGATCATGATTTTGTGCCTACTGCTTCGATTGCCGGAGATGTGCCACCGTCTGCTTCTGCTCCCAGTCTGCCGGAGAAGAAGAGGTTTACTCGCTGGAAACAGCTTGTACGTAAGGCCGACAGGAGACCTAGCCTGACGAAGGACAGTTTCTCTCCCAGCCAGGCAAAGGTCAAAGTTTCTCCTGGCTCAACTGCTACTGAGTATTTTTCGCCTCCTTACACTGTACTGGACTTTATCACCGGCGAGGTTACAAGTTCTGCCAAGCCGCTTGCCGATGATCTCCCGTCGTCTCCAGTTCGTGCTGCTACGCCTGAATTTGACACAGGTCTTTTTGAGTATTCCCCTGATTCTTCATTGGATGTGCCCTTGAAAGATATTCTTGCTGCATGCAAAGAGGACAAGAAGAAAAAGAAGGCTGCTGCAAAGGACGATTTTGCCAGTCATGTTGGTAGCCCCTTACCAACATCGCGTCGCTCATAGTCTGTTTCGTCCTCCCGCACTGCTTATGTCCCAAGAACCACTCCTGCTCCATCTCCGCCTTTTTCTAATGCATCGGCACATTCCCAGTCCTCTTCCGGAGATGCTACTCCGATGCCAGAGCTTGAGGACATTGTGCCCTTTTCAGAGAAATTTATCACTGCCGAGGCCGCCAAGCTATTTGATGCCTACCAGAGTCGTCATATGATTGCCGAGAAACGAGTTCCTGTTGAACTTTTTGAGAAACACAATCTCATTGCCTATCTCCGACACAAAGGTATGTATTACACCGTTTCAATGGCCATGCCTTTTGTACGTGATATTGTTGTCGAGTTTTTTGCCAATCTATTACCCTCTATGGTCGATTTGGTATCGGTCAATTATGGGAAGGTGTTTGTGCGTGGCAAAGTTTTTTCGTTCACCCCTGAGTTAATTGATGAGTTTTATGGTACTGAGGCTTACCGGGGTTACTCGACGGTGGATGATATGAATGAGGTAGTTAAGCTTGCCATTTGTAATTGGGTCCCCTCCAAAAACACAACCTGTGTTACGCGGCCTCAGGCCCAATTCTTGTTTCGTCTTGGGAGAGGGATCAAATTTAGTTTTGGTCAGCATGTTTTTGATATTATCACTAAGTTTGCCACCACGAAGTCCGCGGCATCGTTGTGTTTTCCTTCTTTGATTTTCAGTGTGTTAGAGAATCAAGGTTTGCAGCTTGGTCCTGAGGATGTGCTCACGGGTGAGGCTGAATGGTTTGCCTTGCGCAATCAGCATGTTACCGGTGCTCGAGTTATTGATTTACCCTGGCAGGCGCCTTTTCAGGCCGATGTTGCTAGTGATGTTGGTACGAGCAATCCCAACATGGTCAATATTTCTGCCCAGGTTCTTCATGCACATGTGACTTCTATAGATTTGCAGATGAAACAGCTTAAGGCTCTTCGCGCCTCCCTTTTGGAAGCCCTTTCCCTTTCTGGTCAAAAAGGGGGAGAAGAAGTTGACGCGAACATAGGGGGAGACAATGCTGATGGAGAAGATGTTGGTGATATTGCCGAGAATGAGAATGATGCTGCTGCTAATACTGAAGATGATGTTGCAGCCGAAGCCTTGCTCAAGAGAAGAGGAGGAAGCGAATTCGCGCGCGCAACAAGGCTTTGAAGAAAATGCAGCAAAGGAGGAAGAGGAAGCACAAGGGCGAAGGAACTTCGACATCCCCTCGACGGTCGAAGAGGATTCGAAGTCAATAAGTTCCTTTATTTTGTTTGTTTTGTGAAGTGTTGGTTATTTTGAACAATGTTGGTTTGTAATGTTGGTTTGAATTTTAACAACATTGGGTGTTTTGTTTAGGGGAGTTTTCTATCTTAGGGGGAGTTAGTATTTTTATTTTCATTTGTGTTTGCGTCTTAGTGTTTTGTTCAGAAAGGCAAATTTATTCTTGGCAATAATTCATATTTTGTTATTTGCCTGGGCACAAAATAAGTTAGGAAACTAGATTTAGGACAATATTATATTTCCTAGTTTATGCACAAGACTTTAATTATTCCTATATTGTGTTTAGGATTTGTTTTTAGGATTTTACCAAGTTTAGGATTCTAGGTTGTCTATTTAAGACACAAGAACTCCTAATACTTGTACTCACCTTTTGACGCATGGATTATTGCAAGGAGATCAACGCAAGGAACGGACGACGTAAGACGCAAAGAAGAAGAACACGAAGAAGTGATATCTACTTGCAGCCAACGTTCGTGATAAACAAGATCTTTGAAGTTGCGTGACCGACGAAGAAGATCTTGCCATTCCGACAACAAGTATTTAGTATCAAGTTTATTGATATTTAGTTTTCATATATTACTTTATATTTTGTATTAAACTTAAAAGGAAAGTAATATAGTTTTCGGGTTTGTACACCCAAGTTCACAAGTACTTTTACTTGTGAACTGAATTTGTTCAATCGTGTTCTCATATTTTAATTTCCGCTTCATAAATTTAATTTACTCTAGTCGATGTTGTTAACGAATGTTGGTAACATTGATTAACAACATCGTGAATCTGAGAATTATTCTTATATCCATAGACCTTCTAATTTTACATCAACAAACGTATAAACTTTGAAAAAACTGTAATCTACAGAGTAAGACTAGCTTAAAAAATATTCATGAAAACTATAAAAATAATGGGAAAAAACAATCCTATATGCGATCGTGGATGCCAAAAGCATTTCGTAGACGCATTCACCAAATACAAAATTTTGAAGCTTGAATTAATAAGCTCTTGACTTCTCTAGTTTCAATTTCTCTCTATAAATTCGTAAGTAACTGTGAGCAATTTTTTAACGTTATATAGACACACCATACTCTTAAAAGAGACGTACAAAATAAGGAAAAAAAAATATATATATATACAAAATAAAGTAAATATCATCAGTAGAGTCCTAATAATATATAGAAATATTATGCTACTAAAAGAGAATTATAACCTAATTTAATACTATATAAATAAATAATTATTATTAAAAATAATAAATATTAAAAAAATTTCTAAACAATTAAAACTTGTAAGAAAGGTAAAATATTAAATAAGACAAAATAAATCAATAATTATTAAATTGGATATTTAAGAAATAAGTGACACATCATTGTTATTAGGCATTTCTAAAATACAGATACCAGGAAAAACGAAAAGACATTAATAAGTATTTTAACTCTATTTCTTATATTCATAAGAGTGTAAGATAAACACTAAATAAAATTGATGAACTTGATTTATTAATTTGATTAATGTTTGTCGGAATGTAATTATCGTACGTACCTTAAGATAGTCACTACTCAAAAGAGGCAAATAAACTCTCACTCTCACCATGGCTCTATAAATAAACTTGGAATATGATAAAGTTTCACTCATGCGATCAACTTATTGTTTTTACTCACTAAAATGTAAGCTACACATTTTTATTTTTTTTTGAAATCCTTTGTTTTCTCGTTAATCATAATTTGTTTTTTGCTAGTGCCTAGAAATTAAACACTATTTCATTTTTACTACTTATTTTATTTTAATTCAAATTTTGGTCGCCTAGACCGATTAAGAGTGTTCTTTCCACAATTCCCAATTCTAATTATTTTTTTCTTAATTCGATAATGCAGTTAACAGGTTGAAATTATTAGCCAGAAAAGAGATGCAGCAACAAGCAGATGTCGGTTTGTCTGAGAATTTTGATCAAACAGAAGAAGGAGATGATACAAAAAGTAATAGTAGAAAAACAATACTAAGGATGAGAAGCTTCGATCGAAATAAGGAGTCCCAAATGAAAAGACCTTTGTGCAAAACTACGTCGTTGAACTCTCACGTGTTAGTGAATATTGACGAGACAAGTTCATTTGTAAATAATAATACTACTACTACTAATAATAATCCTCATAAGAATGACCAAATTGGGTTTCTGTCAATTTACGATTCGTCATTGCCTCCTACTGAGAGTGGTAACTACACGCCTAATCATCGCAATTCAGGTAAAAATAAATAAAAATTTGTTTTAGGTTTTTCATTCCATAATTTCTAATTTTCAATTATTACGAAAATTAAAATCACGTTTGTTTACGATTTTTCATTGAAAACGTCATTTTCAAAAATTTTCATTTTTATATCATTCATTTCAATTCTATCAATCACATCTTATTTTTTTAAGACGTGGGACACACCATTACTACCAAAATCTAATTAAAATATTATATTATATTATATATTCTAATTAAAATATATTTCAAAATTACCCATATAATCTCAATTTTTACTTGAAAATCAATAAATTCTCAATTATTACTTTTTCCATTAGAAATTGAAAACTGAAATGAAAACACATCCATACATCTCCTTTGTGTTTTGTGTTTATAGGTTGCAATGTTTCGGGATTAAATTACAAATGCACCCTGAGGTTTGCGCTAGCTACTTGCCAAAAAATAAACAAAATCCAGAGGTTTCTAAATATTACAAAAACTCCTTTATAATATTCTGTGTCCGTAACATTTGTATAAATGTTTGACAATATGAAAGGTGAAAATGTAATTTTAATAATTCGGCTTGGGTCTCGCAAGATTTCAATTAACTTTAGCTTATTACATAATGATACAAAAATTAGAAATAACACCTTACATTTGTTTCAATTTTACGAATTACACCTCAAGAAAGAGATGGCGTATTTGTTAAGTAAATACAAAATTAATGGAGTGTTTGTAATTTTGAAAGATATCATGCATTTTTCGTAATTAGATTAAAATTCATGGGTAATTTTTGTAATTATAATGAATCCGTCACGTCCTCATATTTGTATCATCAGATCCATCTTTTCCAATTGACGAGGAGGATCCTCACTCATGTAGCTGGACAAAAATTCAGATTGAATCTGTATTTGCCATTTCACTAAAGGTAAATTATTAAATTATACATTTATTCACAAAAGAAGAGAAAAAAAATTAATCAGTTTTCTTTTTTGTCCTCCCATTACAGTTTGAAGATGTCAATTACACTGTAAAATCAAAAGGGAACAAGAATTCAGCTATGGAGAAAAATATATTGCACGGGGTTAGTGGTTCAGTGGGCCCTGGAGAAGTTCTTGCTCTAATGGGCCCCTCTGGGGGTGGCAAAACCACTCTACTAAATATTCTAAGTGGAAGAGTGAAAAATAATAATAATAATAATGGTGGAACAATCACTTATAATGATCAATTATATTCAAAATCACTGAAAAGCAGGTACTAAGGCAAATAAATTATGGGCTGTTTTTATTTATGATTGATGCGGCTAATTAATTGCAATTTTAGTCCTAAGCTAATTGAAAATTGTTATTTTGTGACAAAAAGGATTGGATTTGTCCTGCAAGATGATATTGTATTCCCACACTTAACCGTGAAAGAGACCTTAACTTATTGTGCCTTGCTTCGTCTTCCCAACACATTATCAATAGAACAGAAAAAAGAAAGGGCAATGAATGTCATCTCGGAGCTTGGCCTTGAAAGGTACATTTTTTGCAAAACCTCAATATCCATTGTTATTTAATTTCATTGACGTCGACATGCAAAATTTTAGGTGCCAAAACACGATGATGGGTGGGACATTCGTGAGAGGCGTGTCCGGAGGCGAAAGGAAACGAGTATGCATCGGCAATGAAATATTGCTCAATCCTTCGCTTTTGTTCTTAGACGAACCAACGTCCGGGTTGGATTCTACAACTGCCCTTCGCATTATTCAAATGCTTCGTAGCATAGCTCGGGTATTATTACTATTACTTTCAAAAATAGTTATTTTTACAGGATTACTAACAAGTTCGACCGGCCAGCTCGACGAGCTGGCCGGCAGGGCTAAAATTTCATAGGCCCAAAAAGAACCAGACTCATTTGGGCCTTTTCGGCCCAATCTGCAAATTCAACTATATTTGACCTTTATTTATTTATTTATTTATTTATTTATTCTCTTTATGGGCTAGCTAGGCTGGGAAGACAGTGGTGACAACTATACACCAGCCCTCAAGCAGACTATTTAGCAAATTTGACAAGTTAATGCTGTTGGGCAATGGGTGTTCATTGTACTTTGGAAAAGCTTCGGAAGCAATGTTGTACTTTTCATCCATTGGATGCTCTCCACTTGTGAGCATGAGCCCAGCTGAGTTCTTGATTGACCTTGCCAATGGCAACATCAAGGACAAGTCTATTCCTTCTGAATTGGAGGACAAGTTTTTACCGGGTGGTCAATTTTTCGAAAGTAAAAATGGAGGGCCTTCCCCTGGCGATGTCCATGAGGTAAACCCGCAAATTAACAACATTCCTTAATAATAATAATAATAATAATAATAGATATCTTGAATGTTGACTTGTTTTTGCAGTTTCTTTTGGGGGCTTACGAATCAAGAGCTTCTAACCTGGGCAAATTACAAATTGGTAAGCCCATTGTGCAGCTCAAGCAATTAACGCTAATAGAGAGGCAAAATACCGAAGAATGGGGAGCAAATTGGACCGCGCAATTTTCTATTCTCTTTGAAAGAGGGCTCAAAGAAAGGCGGCACGAGTATTTAAGCAGTCTCCGAATAATTCAAGTCATAGCAACGGCCATTATAGTTGGATTACTTTGGTGGAACTCAGATGCTTCATCTACCCATAGCCATAGGGTTCAAGATCAGGCCAGTATTATTACAATATCTATATTTGGCCGGATATTGGCACCACAAAATTTTATAAGTTGACCCATTAGTTTTTTTACAAAAATATACATGTTTGAAAAGAGAAAAATAACTATCTTATAAAATTGATTTAAACATTAGAAAAAAATCATCTTTACTTCCAAAACTTTCAAGAGACACCTTAAAACAAAACTCAATAATGCATGATACTAGTATAATGATACAAATTTTCTCTACAATTTCCAGTGTTACAATAATCATATTGCTATTTTTGTGCGTTTTTTCATCACTTTTTCGTCATAAATTGGTTATTAGGGTTCATTGTCGGGGTTGTGTTCGAACTGGAAATGATGAATATAAACAGGATGTTCGGAAGAAAAGTTTGAACATATCATAATTTCTATCAAAAAACAGACTGTTCGAACCAAATTTTCGAACATGGATTTAAAGTTCGAAAATTTGTTTCGAACAGTCTGTTTTTTTTCAAAAATGGAGTGTTCTAAAAAAATATTCGAACATCAGACATTTGTTCTACAAAAAATTTCGAACATTACACATTTGTTCAAAAAAGAAATCCGAACACTGCTTCATTGTTCATTAAACCATAATCGAACCCTACGGTGGTCCAGGTTTCCTTTTTCAAATCTCTTTTGGAGGAACACCAATTTTTACATATAAGAGACTTACCCTAAATGTTTGATTGCTTATTATGATTCATCTTCTTGTTGTTATTTTTTCAAAATATTTCAAAAAAAACTCTTTATTTTTCACATTCTTTTCATCTTCTTTCTTCTTCATTGTTTTTTCCTTTCTTTTCTTCTTACTTTTCTGTACGTGTTCTTCATTTTTTTTCCTTTCTTTTATTTTTTATTTCTTTGTTTATATTATATATAAGATAGGGGTAAAGTAGGGAGTTTATGGGGTTCATTTAGTAAGGTTTTAATATATTTAAAATATTATTGGAGTGTTTTCATCCATGGGGTCAACTCATCAAATTTTGGGGTGCAAATATCCGGTCCCATCAATATTTTTGTTCTGCATAAGAATACTATTTTACCCTTATTATTGATTTTATTTTTTTCCTTTCAAATTTTTTCCATTATTCAATATTTAATACAACCAAAATGCATACTAACATATTACGTAATATTTTCATATCATTGTTACCAACCGTTAACGGCGAATTTCATACTACACTGTGCATTTTTATACTTACATATTTAGTGCAATTTCATACTTATCTGTATACAGTCGGAATTTCATACTACTAATTTTTATACTTTTAATCAGTATATTCTACACCGTGAGATTTCATACTATATTATGTAATTATTTTATTCAATATGTCACACTAAAATACAACCTTTTTTTTCAAAATTTTATGTTTTTGAATTTCATTTTCATACCATATGAAATTCAACCTGAAATTATGGATTTCATACTAAATTTTCACAAAATCAATAAAATTTCATACTATTATATTTTAAAATTCATACTACTATTATTAAATTACATGCTATTATATATTGAAATTCATACTAACATTATCAAATTCATAACTCTACTTAAAATTAAAAAAATCAATAAAAATATTATAACATTTTAATATTCATAATACTATTATCAAATTACATATTAACCATACCAGATTGCAAACTACATTATATATGTAGTTTTTTTTTTTTTCAAAATCTTAGATTAGACTGTCAAATTTTATATTCAATTGCAGAAGATAATTCCATACTGCACAATATTTTCAAAACAAAAATACATACTGTAACGAGCATAATTTCATACTACTATTACATGTGGAGCAAAATTCCATACGCTATTATTATTATTATTATTATTATTATTATTATTATTATTATTATTATTATTTTAGGTGTAGGGGTAGTTTTGATTATTTAAATTGTAATCTTGATTAAATAGGATATTTTTTATAATTAAACTAAACCTCAAAAGTGATTTATTTTGCTTTCTTTTCTATATTAGTATATATAATTTCTCTGAAATTTGTATAGGGGGTGTAACATGCAGGCAGGGCTATTGTTCTTTATTTCAGTGTTTTGGGCATTCTTTCCAGTTTTCACGGCCATTTTCACATTCCCACAAGAAAGGGCAATGTTGGCTAAGGAGAGATCAGTGGACATGTACAAACTCAGCGCCTATTTGATAGCCCGAAACACCAGCGATCTACCGTTGGATCTCCTTTTGCCCATCATATTCCTCATCACCATCTATTTCATGGTCGGATTGAAGCTCACTTTCTCTGCATTTTCACTAACTCTCCTTTCCATTTTTCTCAGCATTATTGCTGCTCAGGTAAGAAAATAAAATAAAAATATGCATTTCTGACAAAAAGACTCTATTACCCATGAGGTTTAATCTAATTAATAATAAATAATTAAACCCATTTACTTTTAAAGTTATAATACCCCTTGACCCCTCTTGAGCAGAGATGACAAAATGAAGTTTGGTATCGACTGTGTTCATATTTTATTTCTAAAAAATCTCCAGCCTATTTGACCCAGCCTGAAAGAATTTGCACACTAAACGTGTATGAGTCGGGTTGGGCTAGGTATGTTTGCGGCCCGAAGAACTCAGGCCAGACTGACCCGGGCGGGCATATTGTCACCCCATTATTGAGACCGAAAACAGAATATTATGGGTTATTTGTAATTTTGAAAGATCAGTATTATTTTTAAAAAAATAGGCTAAACCTTGGGGTAGTTTTGTAATTATCTCTAAAATCAATTATTTTTTTGTGTGTGCGCGCGCGACTAGGGATTAGGATTAACTATAGGTGCAGCATTTATGGATGTGAAGAAAGCAACAACTTTGGCTTCAGTTACTGTCATGACATTCATGTTATCTGGTGGGTTCTTTATCAAGGTATGATTATTTAATGCATTTTTAATTAAAATAAAAATAAAATTAGACACTTTAATGTGGAAATCAATTTTACTTATATGGACGTCATTTACATAATGAATGACATGTTGATTAACCAGGACATAAACTACATAATAAAGAAAAACTCACCCTGAGAATGTCAAAAACGCCTTCTTTTTCTTTCCTTTTTTTTAATAGAGTAACGCATTAAAAAAGTTGGGGATCAAGGCAATATCCGTATTTGTTCATTATATCAAGAACATAAGCCAATTGGTTAATTTCCACGGGTATGACAAGAGATGTTTTCCAACTAATTTTATAGGAGAAAAACTTATCTCAGGTTAGATTGATGGGTCATATGACCTGTCAGACCGTATGATCCGATACTATAAATTATTATTTTTTTGTAATATGATGCATTGGTTATTGTATTTAAAAGTACTAATTTTTGTAAATTTCTAACCCGATCCTATATCGGTTTTTTGTACTATGATTTATTACAATCCAATAGCCAATATATTGCATAAAACTATTGGTAATTGTATTCTTATAAATGGTTTTTTCTTTTCTTCATATGGCGCAGCAAGTTCCTCCATTTATGTCCTGGATTCGATACATATCGTTGAATTATCACACATACAGATTGCTTTTGAAGATTCAGTACAATTGCTTTGGAGGGTCATCTGGATCCTCACTAATTTGTGAATCTCACTTTGTTAAGGCACAAAACCTTGATTATGGTGGAACCGAAGTTGGAGCAATGTTGATCATGATTATATGTTATCGACTCATGACTTATATAATGCTCAGAAGAATGAATTTAAGAGCTGAGTGAGGCATTTTCCTTAAATAATAATTAAAAAAAAAGCTTAGTAACTAATAATCTTTTGTAAAGATGTAGTTAGTTTTACGTTCTATTATCATATTGTCATGTTACTGGTTTTTTATGTATTACGTTCTATTATCATGTTGTTACTCATGTCACGCTAATAAATATATATACAATTATTTTTGAGTGTGAGATTTAACCATTAATATTTCACTTTTACATGGCTCACCTACTTTTACATATAAAGTAGTATATTAGATAAATTATGAATTCATTTATAATTAAAAATCATGACATTTTTAATTAATAGCTCACCTTGTAGTTTCAAAATTTTATACGATAGTATTTTAAATTTGGGTGAACCCTTTGTCAAAACGAGAATACAATGTTTTTTTAATAGAAATGAGAAGAGACATATTCCAAATTCAATTTCTCATTTCACCACTATATTACCTGTTTTTAATGGAAATGAGTAGAGACAAATTCAATTTTTTTGATGTTAATCTAAAGCAGTTCTTTTTTATACTTCCAACTACGATTATTGATTTGAATGGCTGAATTGGTACCTAGACTTATCTATCACTATGTACTCACTAAAATATTCTACAAACATCATTTCCCCGTATATTTTACACCTCTCTAAACATGGGATTTATGAGCTCTAAAATTTAGGAAACTCTAATATGACTTTATACCAAAGTATTTTTCAAGCTCAGTATTACTGGAACAAATTGAGTTCATTTCCAATAGTCTTGCCATGAAATTATCGAAGAGAAAAATGGATATATGCATATACAAATGTTTAAAAGCTTATTAAACTTGCACTTATTTTACATGGGCAACAATAACTTTAACTCGATATTAAAATTGTTACAACGAATATTTTGCCCCTCCTGATACATGTCCTGGCTCCGCCGCCGACAAGTGGTAGGCTATCTATATATAAAAACCAAACACTAGATTACAAACCTGACATCGCCACCGCCGTACAACTGGATGATGATGGCCGTTGCCGGCGTTGTTAACATCGCCGCTCCATCCGTCACTTGACTAACTTGCGATTCTCGTTCCTTCTCTACTATTGGCTATATGGGTTTGAATTTCATATAAATAAATGAATATAGTACGACTTAACAAGAGATTGTTATAATTTCCTGGGTTTTTTTTATTTATATATATTTTAAATTTGGTGTTTAAATTATTGCTTTAGGTTTCGTCTTAGTTTGAGCTTTGAATGAACGTGGCAGCTATGTATTCTACTGTATTTATTGAATATTATTTTTTGTGTATTTTATCTACGTTAAACCCTTATAAACAATAAATACTAAAAAAATAATACGAGTTCGCTCATTTGGAGTTAATTTTGTTGTTTTGGTAGCACAAAATAACTATACAACAAGAGAATAGCCCCAAGTCCGTAGGTGCATCGTGATGTGATGGACCTGGTCTAGGGATGTCGAAACATATCGATGGATCTCGGTATTCGATTGATCATACATGTGTTATTGTAAATAATTCGATTAATCATATATGTTTGTAATTAATTGTAAGCAATTAATAATTTTATATTAATTCATTGTCAAATATTTAAATAATTGAATACATGCTCGAGAGAAGGGTCAAGACATAACTACGCCATTACGTATGAGATTTTTGTACCCACATACTTAGAGCATCTCCAATGGAACACTATGAACCAATGACATGACAAATATATTATAAATATTTACAAATCTTCTCCAATGATATATATGAATTGTGTAAAATACGGAGAGGAGAGAGAAATAAATTAATTAATATTAATGGGTGAATAAATAAGATAAATTATTAAATAGATAATGTCTAGTACATCATCTAAATGTAAACGGTGTGTTAAACATTATTCTATAAACGGGTCAGGTCCGCCCCGCCCCGTTGTACATACGAGGCAGGTCCAGGTCTTGTACTTGCCCCGCCCCGACCCGAGTGTTTATATAAATTTATAAAAATATAAATATTGGATTTAATAAAAAAATATAAATGCTACTTACCTATTTGTGGTTACATAATTTATTTTGTGGTTACATAATTTAATTCTTTTATTTAAAGAAAGTTTTTAAACTACATACTCTTTTATGCATTGACATAATTTTGCACATCATCAAATAAACCAAGTTCCACTAAGAGGCCACCAGACTTATATTGCAATAGACAAGGCCACAAACCCTCTCATGTACACAACAAATCCTCCTACGATTCCATATTGTCTTCTGAGGAGATATTTAAAATTTCAATACCAAAATGGGTTTCATTGTCTGAGATGCACCTAACCTGCGATACCCGCGTGGTTGCATAATTTATTTCCCAATCCAATTTTTCTTTCGTTTTATTTGGTTCCTCCCAAAGGGCTCGTCGGCTGTCGCATGGCCTCCAACGCTGCTCCGCCTCCACTGAGGTCACACCTCCAATAGATCGGTGTTCAACCTCTCTATATTCTTCTCTTTGGTTAGATCTTAAAATCAATTTTGGAAGATGAGATCTTGAAAAGTGCAGCCGTGAATTATGATTGAATTTTAGATTAAGTGATTCTTTCTCTACTTATCTCTTTTGTTTATGGTGTTGTGGTTGTTTTTTGGAGTAATTAATTACTTCTTGTTATAGCCGTATAGATCCCCATTTGCACAGAGAAGAGGAGGCTGGCTAAGTTGTTGTGTTGTTACTTTTTTGTTTTTTTCTGGTAAAAATAGGGGCGGGGCAGGTGGACCCGACCCGTACAGGTCAGGGCATGGGGCGGCTGGGGTGGACCCGTGGCGGGAGCCACGGGCCAGGACGCATGATCAAGAGCACGGGGCGGGCCGGGTATTCAATTACCCGGCCCGACCTGCCCCGTTGCCATCCCTAACCACCCACACTGTGACCCAGGGCCGTGGATCTACCACCCCCAATGTGACCCAGAAGCCAGATCAAACGTGGGATCTACGGCCCCCACCATGACCCAGAAGATCGGGCCGTGGCTTTCTACAGAACGGCCGTGGATCTACCACCCCACCGTGACCCAGAAGATCGGGCCGTGACTTCTACAGATCGCTTGACCCAGAATGCTTGTAATGCTTGTTTGAAATGGTGATGTAGAATTTGCAGATAAAGGTTGAAAAAAGTGTGTGAGCATGCGATGTAGGATTTGATGATCAGTTGTGATTTTTTATGCTTAGTGATCTTTCTATATTGTTTCTATTTGCAATACTTTAACTATGTTTTGTAGGACATTTACAATATTTGTGATACCATAACAATATATTGTAATAAAAAAAAAAGGTCAAAAAACTAGAAAATAAATATGTTAAGTTAGTTTTGTGATACTTTTATTTGAGGATTTGATGTGATACTTTAGCTATATTTTATGATGTTTTAATAATTTTTTGTGACTACTTCACTATTGATTGAAAAATACCATAGATGTAAATAACATAATTCAAGTATCTAAAATTTGTGATACTTTAACTATATTTTGTGATACTTTAACAATATTTTGCAATACTATTTATTTTAAAAAATTAAATATAAATATAGACGAACTATGTTTTGTAATACTATAGTTATATTTTGTGATACTTTAACAACACTTTGTAATACTTATTATAAAATATATATAGACGTAAAAAAATTAAATATAAATATAGACGAACTATGTTTTGTAATACTATAGTTATATTTTGTGATACTTAACAACACTTTGTAATACTTACTATAAAATATATATATGACGTAAAAAAAATTAAATATAAATATAGACGAACTATATTTTGTAATACTATAGTTATATTTTGTGATACTTTAACTACACTTTGTAATACTACCATTTATTGTACAAAAATATTTTGAAAAATTAAATATAAATATAGACGAACTATATTTTGTAATACTATAGTTATATTTTGTGATACTTTAACAACACTTTGTAATACTTACAATAAAATATATATAGAAGTAAAAAAATTAAATATAAATATAGACGAACTATGTTTTGTAATACTATAGTTATATTTTGTGATACTTAAACAACACTTTGTAATACTTATTATAAAATATATATATAGACGTAAAAAAGTTAAATATAAATATAGACGAACTATATTTTATAATACTATAGTTATATTTTGTGATACTTTAACAGCACTTTGTAATACTTACTATCAAAAAACATAGTTAAAGTATCATATATTTTTTGATACTTTTAGCTAATTTTGTGATATTTTAACAATACTTTATAATACTTATAATAAAATATATATAGATGTAAAAAAATTAAATATAAATATAGACGAACTATGTTTTGTAATACTAGAGTTATATTTTGTGATATTTTAACAACACTTTGTAATACTTACAATAAAATATATATAGAATTAAAGAAATTAATTATAAATATAGACGAACTACGTTTTGTAATACTATAGTTATATTTTGTGGTACTTTAACAACACTTTGTAATACTTACAATAAATTAATATATATAGAATTAAAAAAATTAAATATAAATACAGGCGAACTATGTTTTGTAATACTATAGTTATATTTTGTGATACTTTAACAATATATTGTGATACCTAAATAACTTGAGTTAAAAATATTAGTTAACTATGCTTTATTGTAAAAATATGTATAAAAAAACTTGTGATACTTTAATAATGTTTTGTGATACTTAAACAACTTGAGTTAAAAATATTACTTAATTATACTTTAATTAAAAATAGGTATAAAAAATATGTCATATTTTACAATATTTTGTAATACTTTAGCAATCTTTTGTGATACTTTAACAATATTTTGTGATACTCAAATAACTTGAGTTAAAAATATTACTTAACTATACTTTATTGTAAAAATATGTATAAAAAACTTGTGATACTTTAACGATCTTTTGTAATACTTAACAACGAAAAGATTTGGTGAATGACAAAAAAACATACGCCACCACACACAAAATCAAACTCATGACTAACACATCACCATAAATCTTTGACATTTCCAAAATAAAATACAAAAATATTCTTAGAAAAAAACAACAACTAGGAGTCGAATAGCCAAGCACTGGGTTTGATGGTGCTTTAGGCACAATTGATATTGGACATGGTATGATGTCTTTTGAAACTGGAGTTGCTGTTTGTGCCGAAATCTGAACAAAAGGCCATTTCTCGCCTTTTATTTTCTTTGATGCATCGTGCGATTGTCTTCAACTCTTCTGAACATGCTTCAAGCTCGACCAAGTCTCTGTTACAATGTAGGCCCATCTTGACTCCGAAAACTATAGAGTTAAATCCAGCACTATCATGGGTCCAGCTTGAATGAAACTTCAAACACAATCTTTTAATGATTGTATGATGTACATGGTAAACAACAGCGATGCTTTCATCGTCCTTCTAGGTGGTTATGACACTTCAAATGAAATATTTAATATTACGTCATGGGCAGAGTGTAACTTCTATACCAAACCTATATGCTTGTGAAATGTTGATAATTTCTTTAATGGTTTCCTCAATTTTCTAGATAAATGTGTAGATCATAAGTTTATCTCTCATTCAACGAGGAAAATACTTATATCTGCCAACACAATTGTTGAGCTACTTACAAAGCTTCAAGAATATATTATAGTTCAAGATTCTTTGAAAGTTAAAACTTGTCAGTCACAGACTATCTGTGTCAAGAGGAAAAGAAATCCAGATCCTTGAGATTTATCATTATAGACTCTCATGATCAGTAAGGTGTGGAAGAGTTACGGAGTTAAATACTCTCGGGACGCACCCCACCACCTTCATGAGTTTAATATATGTTTTTGTATTTCAGTGCTGAGTTTATTGCTTTTAAGCTAATTTCAATATCTTCACTTCGACCGTTTTGTACTTCTTTTGGAGTAATAATAACATCAATTTGCATTTATGAAAATACAGAGGTTTAGTACTTCATTACTATAATGTCAGTGATATATGCTTTTTTGAGAGCATTTTATTATTATGTCAATGTGATCTAGTATGATCTTTCAAGTGATATATTTCTTTTACCAACATGGAATTTATTGAGCAATTATTTTTCTTAAATTATCTGTTGGTAACTTCTAGTACCACTTGCTCCGACTTTCTCCATTAATATACAATAAGTGTGAGAATGAATTTTATTTTAGTCGATTGCTACTTCAGGAGCAGGACTCGAATAATTTATCAATTACTTCATTAGATTAGGGTTTAGCCAATCGTGGGGTATAACCCACCACATTAGCGATATTATAATATTTAAACTGAACAAATTTAAATAGTAAAAATTAAATTACGATAATAAAATGCGTAATCAATAACTACTTCTTCGGAAGTAGGATTTGCTTAGAAGACGGTATCACTAATCACTTGGTATATAAAATGTAAAAATATATAAAACCATCCATCTTGTGATAATTGGACTCATCACATAGGAGGTATTACAATATTTAAATGATATAAATTAAAATCAACAAATAGTGGTATAACCCACCACTTGGACATTGTTATAGTAAATAAAATACAGGAATTTAAATTACAAATATTTAACTGCTTCTCCAAGAGAAGGGTCGTCCACAGTATACTGATCCATGATCAGAAATTATTAAATGGTCAAATTATCCATGGAAAATCGAAATTCAGTCCAATACCGACGACACTTTTATTTCATGATTCAAAAATTACCCAATCATTTTCTAAAGATATGACAATCACCAAGTAAGTGGTTTTTACGTCGAACCATCAACTGTCACCAGTCGCTAGCGGTTGCCGGTGGCAGTACCGCCTGGCCACCGCAAGATGCATTCATATTTCTTTATAAAATTGTCATCGACTGGATGATTGTACGGCTACCATAAATTATTGTCAGTCGTCGGCGGCCAAGCTACCTCATATACTTCTTTGTAGATTTTCCATAGTAGAATAATAAATATACATAAGTCCAAATATCATCGTTCAATTCTCCATAGTCAGGATACCAATTTATAATTTAACTATTAAAACTTCAAAATGTCATATATTAAATGAGTTATTACTTAATCTATCAATATTGATCTCAAAATAAAGCTCTCGTTAAATTGAATACTATAGTGTTAAGAAAATTTAATTTTGATAATTTATACTTTTTATATTAGAAGAAAACTAATTTCTTAATTTAATTATTTAGTATATAATATTCTCACCATTTTTTTAAATTGTCCATCTAATGCATTTAATGCATTAAATGCTTCCACCTTTTTTCATATCTTATCTTCTTCTTGAATCGAACTTTTTGCACGTACTTTTTTATTAAAATAAAAGTTCGTCCACAAGAAAACAGAGCAATTGTAAGTGATAAGTTTGACTCGAGTCGAATCTCTCGAGGAAGACTAATTGGAAGTAATTTTCTGTATTTGATTCACGAATGAGAATACAACGAAAAGCTATTCTAAACACACGATCAAATTTCAGTTTGTAAAGTTGTAATATCTAAGAGGTGATTTAAATGTCGAGAAACACAATCGACAACTTGAAAAGATTTATAAAACAGGGGTCTAGGGCTCTAGAATCATCTCCACGGCCAATTAGCATTTGATCGAACACTTAGTCTACGAGTTGAGGTTGTCAATCCTAACTTGTAGATTAAACGTCCAACAATACTGATTGAGGGTTCTAGAATCATCTAGGCACTAGACCCGTAAATTTTAACCAACAATCATCAACAAATCTAATAAAAAAAACTCAAAATAACCATGAACCATGAACACAATGGAAGATGAACTATCAAGAACAATAAATGTTATCATATGAATTTCTGAGAATTAAATACTTAAAATCATGATAAATTGTAATAAAACTAATTACCAAAATAAGAACATCATAATCCCAACAAGAAAACATAAACAAAGCATCAAGAAATTAGAATAATAAAATAAAGGAAAATGAAATCTTACTAATTGAAATTGGAGAATTTCATAATTCAAATAAGAAAATACATGAATTGATACTAACTGCGTCCAAAATCTAGTCAAGGATCAAGAAATATTCTATTAAATCTGAAAGTTGGAAATGGAAATGAAGAAATTGGAGAAAAGAATTAAAGGGAAACGAAGAACATTCTTGGGCTTGTCAAACCCTAAGAAGTTCAAAGCTTGTTATTTTGAGAATGAAAAAAAACAATATATATATATATATATATATAGTGGTGAAAGTGGGGGCAAAATAATCATTTTATCCAAAATGGCCAAAAATGATCTGACCATCAGTGCTGGAAAATAGCCTCGTCGATGACGCGTCAATGGCACGTCGATTGGGCGTCGATGGCGCATCGATCGGTGGTTGTGCTTCGCGGGTTCGCATCGTATTTTTGTCAAATCGAGTTAGTTGTGATCCTTGGAATCGCCATTGGCTTGATCGACTACTCTAAAACAAATAAAGGCAAAATAACATAAAAATCTACGAAAAGTAAAAGTGAAATACGAAAAACACTAAAAAGACGACAAACATTACGAAAATGCAAAATAAGAAAAAAGAAATAAAATACGACTAAAACTCGAACAAAGCACACAAGATAAGACATAAAAATATACAAAAATCACACACAAATATGTATAAATCACTTCTTCTTTCTTTTGTTTTCGGCAGCCTTCTTGTTTCCTTTCACCTTTTCATTTATGTTTCTCTTTCTTTCCTTTTCCTTTTATTGCCAAACACACACTTACACATACTCATACTCACACATTGACACAATTACCTCTTGAACCACCGAGTGACGTAGAATAATGATGGGGTTGAGGATGTGGTCAGCGGTTTTAAAAGTTGTGATGGTCTGTGGGCTATCATCAAGACCACCATGTTTGTGATATTCAAGAAATATGAAAGCAAATAGAAGTTTAATCAAGATTAATGTATTTTTCTCTCTCTCTCTCCATCTTTGATGTGTTTGTATATAAGCATGTATATATGAGATTTGAGGGATGCTGCAAACCAAGCCATATGAATATACAGGTTGAGATTGATAATTATAGTCATGTAATATAATACGTAATAATTTGATTTCTGATACAGAGAATCATCCATAAGATACAACTGTAGAGCATACTTTCGTCATATTACTAGTATGGCTAGAGACTCATGCTGATAACGTGTTATATGTTGTGAATTAGATCAATTCTAATTTAATGGTACAACGATAATTCATGTTAATGAATTGTATAGGATTAATCTACGTGTCGTGTAGATAATCGTAGTATTTTGAATTTCTCAAATCCATTTATTGGTGAGTGAGAAATGATATTTGGAAGTTGAACGGTTTGCTTTAATGCTTTTCGTTTATCCCACATTGATAGTTATTCAATGTGGAAGGGATTTTAAAAGTGTTTAACTTTTAATGAGTGGACATCAAGTGGGCCAGCGGGTATTGTGGGCTTTGTGTAAACGAAGCTCACGCGGGCTCTTGGACTTGGGTTCGCCAGTCCGCCTTCGGCGAAGCCGATGGCGGAGCCGAGCGGATCCGAGCCCGAGCCCGGTCCCGGATCTCGGACCTCGGTTCCTGGGCTCTGGGCCTGGGACTTGGGACTTGGATCTTGGGCAATTGGTTCGAATTGGCTAGTCCGATTGAGGTGGTCCGTGTGGGGTCCGGGTTCTGGTTCAACCTTTTAGCCACATGTGGTTCTGCAAGCTGAACTCGTCCAGGTGCATGCTTGATAAAGCTGACTGTTTGAATGTCATTAAGAACGTCTTAATTGGCAGCTGTAACCCTAATTTGAACCCCTATAAAAGGGTGAGGCTCCTGCATTTGTTTTGTGCACTTTCCATACGAAAAGTCACCTGAGATAAACAGAGAACTCCCAGCAAACTGCATTATCATATATTTCGATTTTTGCACTCAAGTTTTATATATAGCTCAGTTCGTTTTCTACCAGTTCGCCGGAGCTCTGGTATTAACGGTGCTGTTATACCAGAGACGTAAGTCGTTTTATCTTTGGGAACGATTTGCTGAAACCGAAGGGCACTACCGGGGCAAACTCATTTTGCGGACAGAGAATTCTTCTCGACTCGACTTAACACTTGTTTTTATCATTTTCTGTTTTGTGTTTACTTCTCCAGTTTCGAGATATTTTCTTACTTTCCTGGTTTTGCTCAATTCGGAGTTGTAATAGTAGTTCTAACAATCGCAAAACGAATTTGATTTGTAATTTTAATTTTTTAAGTTGTAATATCCCTGACTGGTAAGAGAGATGTCAACATCCAGCACTCCGACGAGCGACACTATTCTGGCTATCACCTCCACTACTTCGGCGATGAACACTGCCCCCGCAGTCACGAACACCACGACAATTGGCATGTCTTCGCCAATCATGAACACTACTCAACCTGAGTTAATTATCAACCCAGGAACCCTTGACTTCTTACTCGAGATGCTGACAAAGCGCATGGCCCAGTCGAACTCATCCACAGCTTCGGCTGTTGGAACGATCCCTTTTGGGATAGGGACTTCGGTCCAAAATATGTCAGCTCCGGCTGTGACCCATCCCATTGGAATGACGGGAACTTCGGTTCCAAGTTTGTTTGCAACTGCTCCCCAAACAGATTCAGCTGTTTTGAATACCCATTCAACGGGTTCGATGGGGACTTTTGTACCAACGATGAACGCGCCGGTGCACTCCTCACGGATCATGCCCGCGGCGGCGGAGAAGCCTCCAAAATTCAATGGAGAAGGCTTCAAGAGGTGGCAACAAAAGATGTTATTCTACCTCACGATGCTTGGTTTTGCTAACTTCGTGAAGGAAGACGAACCACCTATTCCGAACAAGGAAGAGACTAGTTTCCATGTTCACGCTGCCTTCGATAATTGGCACAATGGGGACTATCTGTGTAAAAATTTTCTTTTAAGTAGTCTAGAAGATAGCCTGAGAAATGTGTACTTGGATGTAAAGACCTCCAAGAAAATTTGGGAGGCACTTGAAAAGAAATACAGTTCCGACGAGGCTGGAACTAGGAAATTTGTAGTCACGAACTTCGTGGACTAAAAGATGGTGGACTCTCGCCCAGTTATGGAACAAGTTCAAAAGTTCCAAATGCTGGTGAATGATGTCCACGCCGAGGTGATGATTCTTCCAGATGCTTTCACGGCAGCTGCCATGATTGATAAGCTTCCACCAAACTGGAAAGACTTCAAGACGTACCTCAAACATAAACGAAAGGCGATTTCTCTTGAAGATGTTATCCGGAAGGTGCGAATTGAGTCCGAAGTTTGAGCTCAATACAAGAATTCGAAAAGTTCGGATGAACCTCGAGTGAACTTGCTTGAACGAGGAGACAACTCAAAGAAGAGGCCGCGTCCCGCCAACTCGAAGCCTAAAGCTCCTTCTTCTAAGAAGTTCGAAGGCAAATGCTACAATTGCGGTTATACTGGACACATGTTTAACGAATGCCGCAAGCCAAAGCAAAAGAAGGCTAGGCCGAGCGCACACATAGCCAAGAGAGAACTGACTAAGGATGACCTCGTTGCGGTTATCACTGAAGAAGCTAACATGATCGAGAACCGTGGTCAATGGTTCATCGACACTGCTGCAACCGCCCATGTGTGTGCTGATCGGAGCTTGTTCTCCAAATACCTTCCTTGTGAGGGAAGGAAGTTGAACATGGGAAATCAAGCTTCTTCGGAAGTTGCTAGTACTGGTACGATTGTCCTCAAAATGACTTCCGGCAAGGAGATCACTCTGAATGAGGTGCTGCATGTTCCGGACATCCGGAAGAACTTAGTCTCTGATTCAATACTAGTTAGTCGTGGCTTTAGACTTGTATTTGAGGCTAATAAGTTTGTATTGTCTAAGTTTGGGACACCTCTAGGTAAGGGTTACCTTACAGATGGTTTGTTCAAACTAAGTATAATGGCTATACGCCCAAAACAAGTCATTAATAAAATTGTTTCTGATTCCTCTTACTTGAATGAGTGCTCTAGTTCATTTTGGAAGGAAGCTGTACAAAGCGAGATCGATTCGATCATGCAGAACCATACATGGATTCTGACTGATTTACCTGAAGGTTGTAAACATTTAGGTAGTAAATGGATTCTGAAACGAAAATTCAGAGCTGATGGATCAATCGATAAGTATAAAGCTCGTTTGGTTGTGAAAGGATTTCTCCAGAAAGGAGGGTTATGATTTCTTTGACACATACTCTCCTGTGACGAGAATTACCTCTATCCGGGTGCTTCTAGCGATTGCTGCTTTGCACAATCTTGAGATTCACCAAATGGATGTGAAAACAGCTTTTCTAAATGGCGATTTAGAAGAGGAAATTTATATAGAAACAACCTGAAGGTTTTGTAAAACCTGGACAAGAAAGAAAGGTGTGCAAACTTGTTAAGTCTTTGTATGGCTTGAAACAAGCACCTTTACAATGGCACTTGAAATTTGACGAAGTGATGATGTCAAATGGGTTCAAGATAAACGAGTGCGATAAATGTGTATACATTAAGAATACTAATGACAGATTTGTTATAGTATGTCTTTATGTAGATGATATGTTAATCATGGGTAGCAACCTGCAAGTGATTAACGAGACGAAACTCATGCTAAAAAGAAATTTTGACATGAAGGATTTGGGAGTTGCTGACACTATTCTTGGCATAAGAATCATAAGAACTCCAAATGGAATTGTCTTATCACAATCTCATTACATTGAGAAAGTGATCAAGAAATTCAATGCTCACGATAGTCTTCCTGCAAAGACACCTATGGAACTCAACGTTCACTTGAGTAAGAATAGAGGTGACCCTGTTGCTCAGAAGGACTATGCTAGTATCATTGTATGTTTGATGTACATCTCCAACTGTACAAGACCTGATCTAGCTTGCTCGGTAAACAAACTGAGTCGATATACAAGCAACCCAAGTGGAGAACACTGGAAAGCGCTTGTGAGAGTTTTGAGATACTTAAAGTATACTCTGAACTTTGGGCTACATTATGGTAGACACCCCAGGGTACTTGAAGGTTACTGTGATGCAAACTGGTATATCCGACACAAAGGACTCTTTGTCAACAAGTGGATATGTGTTTGTAATTGGGGAGGAGCTGTTTCTTGAGATCCACTAAACAGACATGTATAGCCCGATCCACCATGGAATCTGAGTTTATCGCTTTGGACAAAGCAGGTGAAGAAGCAGAATGGCTTCGTAACTTTTTAGAAGATATTCCATGTTGGGAGAAACCCGTGCCGCCGGTCATGCTTCACTGCGATAGTCAAGCTGCTATTGGAAGGGCAAGAAGTGGTTTGTATAACGGCAAGTCTCGACATATTCGTCGGAGACATAACACCGTAAGACATCTGCTATCGAGTGGGATTATCTCTAGTTGACTACGTAAGGTCAATAGATAATCTAGCGGATCCATTCACAAAGAATATAGCTCGAGATCAGATGTATAAGTTGCTTGAAGGAATGGGAGTGAAATCCACATCTTAAAGATGATTGTAGTGGATACCCAACCATGATGAGTGGAGATCCCACAAACTTGGTTCAATGGGAAAACTAAACTATGAAAGTCTGGGTAAGTAAAACTCTACAACCCTATTCCTTAACGGCAAAAGTAGAGTTTTTAATCTGTCATGTGGTGAGGATAAATCTCTGATTTTTAATGATTCTTGTGCAGGTCTTTGACTTGAGTATGACAGAATGCTGATTTGAAGAATCACCTATGTAAGCGAGAAGTGAGGGCCGCTTCTACTGTATGCTTATGAATCCAAAGAAGTTGTCCATGGCCAGAAACGGACACAAACGTGAGAACGGAAGAATTTTGAGACCTTAGTGGGTTGGTACTATTGTCTAGTATACACAAAGGGGAATAGTTCAAGAATTATTTTTCACTAATCCGCCGGTATGCTCGGTAGTATTAACTAAGGAGGGTTCAAGGCCACAAGCCACCTATCCCTATTCTCTATTGTCTCTTAAGGACTGAGCTATGTATTTGCATTCATGTTTTTCATTTTTTGGAGTTTCCTCACTCATGTGGGGGATTGTTGTAAATTGGATTTATTCTAATTAAATGGTACAGCAAAAATTCGTTGTAACGAATTGTATAGGCTTAATCTACGTGTCGTGTAGATAATCGTAGTTTTTTGAATTTCTCAAATCCATTTATTGGTGAGTGAGAAATGATGCTTGGAAGTTGAACGGTTTGCTTTAATGCTTTATCGGTTTATCCCACATTGAATGTTAGTCAATGTGGAAGGGAGTTTAAAAATGATTACATTTCATTAATGTACATCAAGTGGGTCAGAGAGTGTTGTGGGCTTTGTGTAAAACAAAGCTCACGCGGGCTCTTGGACTTGGGTTCGCCAGTCCGCCTTCGGCGAAGCCGAGCGGATCCGAGCCGGACCCTCGGACCTCGGTCCTGGGTCCTGGGCCTGGGACTTGGGACTTGGGTCTTGGGCAATTGGTCCGATTGAGATGGTCCGTGTGGGGGTCCTGGGTTCTTTTGGTTCAACCCTGGCTAACTTTTTATCCACGTGCGATTTTTGACCCGTGAGCTGTCTGTGTACGTTTTCAAACGTACACACCTGAAACTCCTGACCGTTCAGGTCAAAC
>BMAC01000503.1:658127-683388 GCA_014905375.1 Phtheirospermum japonicum
TAAAGATGAGGCTATTGAAGCTTTCAAGAACTTCAAAAATGAAGCCGAAAATCAACTTAACTGCAAAATCAAATCTATCCGGAGTGATAGAGGAGGTGAATACGTAGCTCCGTTTGAGGAGTTGTGCAACGAAAGTGGCATAATTCATCAAACTACAGCTCCGTACTCACCTCAATCGAACGGAGTTGCAGAACGCAAGAATCGTACTTTGAAAGAAATGATGAATGCGTTGTTGATTAGTTATGGGTTACCTCATAACATGTGGGGGGAAGCTGTTTTAACAGCTAACTATATTCTCAATAAGATTCAACTTAAAGGAAGGGACGAAACTCCCTATGAGTTGTGGAAAGGAAGGTCTTACAAATACCTCAAAGTGTGGGGGTGTTTAGCGAAGGTAGAAGTGCCTCTACCGAAATAAGTAACAATCAGACCCAAAACGGTTGATTGTATTTTTATAGGTTATGCACTGAATAGTAGCGCCTATCGATTTATAATCCATAGGTTGGATGTTCCGGATATGAATGTCGGAACCACCATTGAGTCAAGGAATGCAATATTCTTTGAAGACATATATCCTTGTAAGGATAAAGGTGCATCCAATTCAAACACTGGTAATGCTGAAGGAACTACAAGTCKCGAACTTGTGGGGGTTGAACCTAAGTCTCGCAAACGACCCGGTTCAGAACTTGAAGCTCTAACTCCTAGACGGAGCACTCGAGCTAAAGTTGCAAAGGACTTCGGTCCTGACTATGTGGTTTTTCTCTTGGATGAAGAACCAAATTCACTGAAAGAAGCTTTCTCACGGACTGATAGTTCATTTTGGAAGGAAGCTGTACAGAGCCATACATGGATTCTAACTAATTTACCTGAAGGTTGTAAACATTTAGGAAGTAAATGGATTCTGAAACGAAAGTTATGAGACGATGGATCAATCGTTAAGTATAAAGCTCGTTTAGTCGTGAAAGGATTTCTCCAAAAGGAGGGTTATGATTTCTTTGATACATACTCTCCTGTAACGAGAATTACCTCTATCCGGGTGCTTCTAGCGATTGCTGCCTTGCACAATCTTGAGATTCACCAAATGGATGTGAAAACAGCTTTTCTAAATGGTGATTTAGAAGATAAAATTTACATGGAACAACCCGAAGGTTTTGTTAAACCTGGACAAGAAAGAAAGGTATGCAAACTGGTTAAGTCATTATATGGCTTGAAACAAGCACCTTTACAATGGCATTTGAAATTTGACGAAGTGATGATGTCAAATGGCTTCAAGATAAACGAGTGCGACAAGTGTGTCTACATTAAGAATACTAATGACAGATTTGTTATAGTATGTCTTTATGTAGATGATATATTAATCATGGGCAGCAACCTACAAGTGATTAACGAGACGAAACTCATGCTAAAAAGAAATTCTGACATGAAGGATCTGGGAGTTGCTGACACTATTCTTGGCATAAGAATCATTAGAACTCCGGATAGAATTGTATTGTCACAATCTCATTACATTGAGAAAGTGATCAAGAAATTCAATGCACACGATAGTCTTCCAGTAAAGACACCTATGGAACTCGACGTTCACTTAAGTAAGAACAGAGGTGACCCTGTTGCTCAGAGAAACTATGCTAGTATCATTGGATGTTTGATGTACATCTCCAACTGTACAAGACCTGATCTAACTTGCTTGGTAAACAAAATGAGTCGATATACAAGCAACCCAAGTGGAGAACACTGGAAAGCGCTTGTGAGAGTTTTGAGATACTTAAAGTATACTCTGAACTTTGGGCTACATTATGGTAGACACCCCAGGGTACTTGAAGGTTACTGTGATGCAAAATGGATATCCGACACAAAAGACTCTTTGTCAACAAGTGGATATGTGTTTGTAATAGGGGGAGGAGCTGTTTCTTGGAGATCCACTAAACAGACATGTAGCCCGATCCACCATGGAATCTGAGTTCATCGCTTTGGACAAAGCGGGTGAAGAAGCAGAATGGCTTCGTAACTTTTTAGAAGATATTCCATATTGGGAGAAACCCGTGCCGCCAGTTATGCTTCACTGCGACAGTCAAGCTGCTATTGGAAGGGCAAGAAGTGGTTTATATAACGGCAAGTCTTGACATATTCGTCGGAGACATAACACCGTAAGACATCTGCTATCGAGTGGGATTATCTCAGTTGACTACGTAAGGTCAATAGATAATCTAGCAGATCCATTCACTAAGAACATAACTCGAGATCAGATGTACAAGTTGCTTGATGGAATGGGAGTGAAATCCACATCTTAAAGATGATTGTAGTGGACACCCAACCATGATGAGTGGAGATCCCACAAACTTGGTTCAATGGGAAAACTAAACTGCAAAAGTCTGGGTAAGTAAAACTCTACGACCCTATTCCTTAACGCAAAAGTAGAGTTTATAATCTGTCACGTGGTGAGGTTAAATCTCTGATTTTTAATGATTCTTGTGCAGGTCTTTGACTTGAGTATGACAGAATGCTGATTTGAAGAATCACCTATGTAAGCGAGAAGTGAGGGCCACTTCTACTGAAGCTTATGATCCAAAGAAGTTGTCCATGGCCAGAAACGGACACAAACGTCAGAACGGAAGAATTTGAGACCTTAGTGGGTTGGTACTATTGTCTAGTATACACAAAGGGGAATAGTTCAAAAATTATGTTCACTAATCCGCCGGTATGCTCGGTAGTATTAACTAAGGAGGGTTCAAGGCCACAAGCCACCTATCCCTATTCTCTATTGTCTTTTAAGGACTGAGTTATGTATTTGCATTCATGCATTTCGTTTTTGGAGTTTCTCACTCATGTGGGGGATTGTTGTAAATTGTATTAATTCTAATTTAATGTTACAGCGATAATTCATGTTAATGAATTGTATATGATTAATCTACGTGTCGTGTAGATAATCGTAATATTTTGAATTTCTCAAATCCATTTATTGGTGAGTGAGAAATGATGCTTGGAAGTTGAACGATTTGCTTTAATACTTTTCGTTTACCCCACATTGATAGTTATTCAATGTGGAAGGGAGTTTAAAAGTATTTACCTTTTAATGAGTGGACATTAAGTGGGCCAGCGGGTATTGTGGGCTTTGTGTAAACGAAGCTCACACGGGCTCTTGGACTTGGGTTCGCCAGTCCGCCTTCGGCGAAGCCGATGGCAGAGTCGAGCGGATCCGAGCCTGGTCCCGGACCCGGACCTCGGACCTGGGTCCTGGGCTCTGGGCCTGGGCCTGGGACTTGAAACTTGGGTCTTGGGTCTTGGGTCTTGGGCAATTGGTTCGAATTGGCTGGTCCGATTGAGGTGGTCCGTGTGGGGTCCGGGTTCTGGTTCAACCCTGACTAACCTTTTAGCCACATGTGGTTTTGACCCCAAGTTTATTTTTGTTAACTCCTGACCGTTTCGTAACGGCTGGCACCTGACCAGTCAGACGTTTTCAAACTTTTGAATTCAAACAGCAACGTATCTGCACGCTGAACTCGTCCAGGTGCATGCTTGATAAAACTGACTGTTTGAACGCCATTAAGGACGTCTTAATTGGCAGCTATAACCCTAATTTGAACCCCTATAAAAGGGTGAGGCTCCTGCATTTATTTTGTGCACTTTCCATACGAAAAATCACCTGAGATAAACAGAGAATTCCAGCAAACTGCATTATTATAAATTTCGATTTCTGCACTCAAGTTTTATATATAGCTCAGTTCGTTTTCGACCAATTCGCCGGAGCTCTCGTATTAATGGTGCTGTTATATCAGAGACGTAAGTCGTTTTATCTTTGGGAACGATTTGCCGAAATCGAAGGGCACTATCGGGGCAAATTCGTTTTGCGGACAGAGAATTCTTCTCGACTCAACTTAACACTTGTTTTATCATTTTATGTTTACTTCTCCAGTTTCGAGATATTTTCTTATTTTCCTGGTTGTGCTCAATTCGAAGTTGTAATAGTAGTTCTAACATTATAAACTAGAGAGAAAATAGAGAAAGTATACAAAGAATGAATTCTCAAGTATGATTTTCATTATACCTGAATCCCTATTTATAGAAAAACTTCCGATGATAAAATTGTAATTATATAATTTTATCAGGAAAAAATAATCATTCAACGTAAACATAGTAAATATGAACAATATTAACAAATGGTGAGTTTGTCAAAGAATATTTATAATAAAGTATATCTTGGCATTTTACCTACTATTAAACTCTGAATCGAATTAAGTACGATAAGCCTATTCAACTAGGAGACCAAAGCCCACTAAGAAGTCAAACCGAAACGTTTGAGGCCCAAATGCACCTACTCGTCTCTAACCCAGATAGTAATAGCCGTCAAGTCACCGTTGGATCATATCATCATAGTGGGTGGATGGCAGATAGATGTTGGTTGTCTTCAATTATCAGGCTTCTGCTCCTGTACTTTTCCAATCGCCTTAGATTTCTTTTTCTTTTTAAACTTTCTCTATTTACACTTCTTCCTCGTTTCCATCCTCGAGGTTTTTTTGTTCTTTAATTTTTCTTGAAAAAAGTTATATTTGTAATTTGGTTCCATTTCTTTCAGATCTGGATTTTATCACGGTCAAATTGTCGCAGGCAAGTTTCTGGTCATTCTATATTTATGTGTGTATCTCCTAATTATTAATGCAAACTAATTGTGCACTTGATTGCAGTTTTATATGCTATGGGATGGAATGTGAGGCCCGTATATCTGACTGGACCCGGAATTCTTATGGTATTCTATGTTTATGATAATATTTATGTTTTTGTCTCCGCGATTTTTGTAAATTGTTTTTTCTGGGTTTTTAATCAACCCCATTAATTTATGTGAAAAAAGACCGATTATGTAAAAATGATTTGTTTGCAAGTTTGAATTATTTTCTTAGAACTTAGAATTTTTCTCCTTTCGTATTTTTTTTAGACAGAGGCAAAGGCGTGGATGTAAGGAATTCAAATATAGACGATTCCATGGTCTGGGGTGAATTGGTATGTTGTTGCAGGCAGGCAAGTGACTATTCTTTGTGTGCATATACATATAAATGTTATGACTTTTCTCCTTTTACCAATGTAACCTACTAATTAGGGCTGCATATCTCGCAAAACTAATTCTCTCGAGATGAGCTGATCTCAAGCCATGATCTTACATTGTTCGGCTCAAAAAGCTCGTGAACACGTTCGTTAACATGTTCGCGAGCTTGAGCTCGGCTCGTTAATAGGCCTTGGGTGTTGCTCGTTGACAGGTTTGTGCTGAGCTCGATTTCGGCTCATATGACAAGTTTTCAATCCTATGTTCGAGCTCGGCTCTCATTAAGAATATTATTGATAAAGAAAAACAAAATTATTATCACGCCTATTAAAAATCAAATAATATTTTTGATTTGAGAACTCTTATGCTTGGAAACCTTTATTTTAAATGGTATATTTCCTAGAAAACAATTCTATTCCGTGAATAGTGTATATTATATATTTAGATCAAACAATTATTGTACCAGAAATTTCATTAAAGAACACTAAATTATGATTTATGAGACTATAATTAGACACTATAGTACTTGAAACCATATCCCATGCATGTATAATTAAACATTTACTATTAACCAAACATATCATAAGACTAAAAGAATAATGAAAGTATGAAATTATGATTTATGAAATATTTAGAGTATATTTGACTAGGATACATTGTTATTCAGATTTTGTGAATAGTAAAAATCATGGTTTAATTGTAGGATTTTGAATCTTTTACTTTTTACTTTTTACTATTGATGTTTAATCACGTATAAAAAGTGGATAATTATTCGATCTAAATATATTGTATTTAGTAGTATTTAATTATTTAAATTTAATAATGACCGGTTGAAAGGGATGAGTGATAGGTTAAAAGAGATGAGTGAATAGGATAGTAAAGGATAGGAATATGTTTTAAGAAGTTGTTCGCTTGGGTATTGAAAATTTGAGTTTTATAACAAACGGGAGAATCGGGGGAATTGAGATCAATTATCTTAAATCCTAGTCCAAACATTGCCTTAAGTCATGTTTAGGCTAGCATTCCGAATACCAGGATTGAGATTTCGAATTTCAATCCCCTTTTGTTTAAGGATTCGAATTTTCAATACTCAACCAATAGTTTCTTACACTTAACCCCTACCTTATACTATTATATTTACACTCATCTTTTTCATGCTAACATCATTACATTTAAGTAAATAAATACCACTAAATAGAATATACTAATACAAACACCATCCACTATTTAGACATAAATACATAATTTGACATCAAATACAGTATAATAATACATAATCCTCCACTTTTCCGATAGTATTTGATGTTTACTAAAAAAGTAAAGCGTTTTTACTATTCACATAATTTTGAATACCATAATTTTGATTACCAGGATTCAAGGTCCCAACAAATTCTAATCCAAACGGTTGTTAGGGCCCGTTTGGACTAGCATTCCTGTTTGAACTAGCATTCGTTGGGATTCCTAATTTTGGAACCTTGGGGTATTCAGAATTATGGGAATAATAAGAATTCTTGTTTGTTATAGGATTCAAAATCTTTTATCTTTTACTATAGATATCAAATCATGTCATGATAGTGTATTATTATATTGTATTTAGTAATATTTAATTATGTAGTTGTAAGATATTGTTGTTTGAGTATTTGATTTTTGAGTTTTAAAACAAATTAGTATTCAGTATTATATTCCCGAATCCGTGATTTTGATACTAACCCAAACAGGCATTTAGAGACTCAAGTACATGAAACTATTTAGATATCGAACCCTTAGACATTACAACTCAGCATAGCAACTGAAATTAATAGCAGAGCACATGAAACTAGTTAGGTATTAAACATAACATTTTAGAGACTAAGATTAGTTTCTATATGATTAACATTAATTTTATGTACTAAGCATTTACAATTTGAGCTTTAGCTAAATCCGCCTGACACATTAAATGATTTTTTTTACGATCCGATTACACCCTAAGCGAGCTTTTTCGATCTGAACTCAAACTTTAGTTGTTGAACTCTATAAACTTGCTTTTTATGAGTCGAGCTCGAACTAAGCTCGTCATACATATTAAAAGAGGTTTTCACGATCCGAACTCAGGCTGCTCATATTGAATTCAAGCCGATCCAGAAAGATATTTATATCTCAAATATCACAAAAAGAAAAAAAAACATTTATATCTCAATATCTATTACATGCACTCTCCCAAGTTTGTATTTTCTTATAGATAGCTGGACTTAATTGCATCTTTTTTACTAGACTCAACATGATGGGTACTTTTTGTAATTAACCCAATAAAAGTATTCATACCTAACAATATAATCAATCAATCAAAGTCTTTTACCGCTGATTGCAATTATGTGGCTGAAATCCACTTTTACGAAGTCATTCAACTACTCTAACCCACAACTTAATGCATTGTTTGGTTTAAGACTCCCAATACCTGGATTGGAATTCTAAATCTCAATTCTCGTTTGTTCTACGATTCAAATTTTCAATTCACAACCAACAATTTCTTATACCTAATCTCACATCCATCTCTTTTATCACATCATCATTATATTTAAAATTATATATTATTAAATACAATATAAAAATACATTATCATCTACTTTCCTGTCATGATTTGATATCTACAGTAAAAAAGTAAAGAATTTTGAATTATATAACATACAAAGATTCTTACCCTTCCTAGGAAGATCTTTGTACTGAAAATGCAAACCTCAAACCTCAGTGGCTGCATTTATAGTTTTGAATAATTGGATTGATTTGTAATTAGATCAATATTCTGAATATGTCTAAATATTGTGCCATACAAGGCATTTTAAATGAATGTCTAAATATTGTGCCATACAAGGCATTTTAAATGAATTTACTAACTGGAAAAATCTTCTTGACTTCTGCCGTGTCTACTACAGAAGTGGAACACGGATGCAGGGGATTAGACTCTTCTTTGACGACAAGTGGCAGAACTTACAATGAACAATTATCGGTCAAAATGTACAAACCACCATCAGGTTTGTATTAACTTAATGATTACTCCCTTATCAAGGATGTAGATAGTAAAATAGAAACAACTACTTATGAGGAATTTTGGAAATTTTAAAAGATTGTCACACTTAGTCACACTTACTATTAGTCTAAATTTCAATGCTATGTTGCACGGATACGGATATGGATATCGCATCCGATACGACATGGATACGTCTTTACCACAAATTTTAAAAATATAGGATACTATACGGTTAGGATACGACAAGTATTAAATAAATAAATTATATTACATATATGAAAAAAGAAAAATTGTGAATATAAAATGATATATTCATCTTTATACATATTAAATCATGATAAGTAGCTACAAATAAAAGAGTGAAGCCCACTAACATGAATAACCCTGTCTCGTATCATGACAACAACTAAAAGCCCATTTGCAAACCAAAGCCCAAGTCATGYATCCCATACACAACAAAACCCTATCTCAGTCCTACCATCTTCTTCAGCCGCCCATGACTCAGACCTCAACCACCTTCTGCAACAAAATCCATCGGTCCCGAGTTCACTTTTGTAATTTCCAGCGGCGACTGAATGTTCGAAGCCCTCCACAGCCGTACTCTGAGCATCAAATAGAAAGATTAGAGTTTGAAATTTGAAAATTATCTCAAATTTCGTGAGGAAGAGGGCTAGATTTGAGGTATTTTAAGATTTCCCCAAAAAGTTCCATTTATTTTAATTTAATTCCATGAAATTTCTTCTTCTTCTTCATCTTTCTTTCCAAATTTGACCCCGCCGTATCCGAATAATGTATCCAAGTCGTGTCCAGGCCGTATCCGATTGGTCAAGCCTCCAAAAAGTCAAGGATATGGATTTTGGTGTATCGGACACATGTATCCGCGTGTCGGTGCCGTATCCATATCAGATATATATATATATATATATATATATTCTGGCGTATCCGTGCTACATAGGTTCAAGGTGAAGTCATCTAAAGACACTAATCAGTAACTTAAGATTTAATTTCAACAAATACCCCAAAGTTTAGTCTAATTACAAGAAAACCATCACCATCAGTCGCTCAGAATGTCATAAACTGCAACCGACGTTTGATGCACTTGAGACATTCTAGGGTTGGCAACGAGAGACTCGTATGGTATGTTACATTTCTAGTATTTTTATTATGACCAGTTTATTTGTTTGTCTCTTATATATTAAAAAGAAATATAATCCCTATGACTTGGAGTCAGTTCTATAAAATAAATTTAATAAAATGGGAACTGATTCCTTGTTTTTTTTTCCCAACTTTGTTTCGTTGTACCTATATACAGTTCAAGTTCAAGCTGTTACTATGTAATATATCTGAAACTAAGGGAATGCAAGGAGTTGACGGATGCCTTTTACTTTGAGTGCAAAGCAATTGATATTTCTAAGGATATACTTGTGTAAGTAGAAACTTTTTCAGATGTGTAAGTAGAAGCCTTTTCTGATGTGCAAGTAGAAGCTGTTTTTGCATCTTAAATCATTAAAAAAAAAAAAACTAAAATATTAGACTGTTTCCAACACTCAAATCATTCAATAGACCTAAAAACTTAATAGCGGAGAATGTTTCTAATACTCAAAAACAAAACATCGAGAATGTTTCTAAAACTCAAAAATCACCCAACAAAATTTAAAACATAACATAAATATCAAAATAGCACAATACTCGAATAGGTGTGTGTGGATTTAGTATGTCACTTGTTTTTACCTTAAGAACCGTCAACTTTCCTTTTTTGTCCTTATTATTTAGCATGGCCACTACAAGATCCTTGTGAAGGTACAAAAGCACATTGAAGTTAAACCTCCACTGTTCAAGTGTACAACTTCCCACAAAGAGTTCGACAAAGCTGAAGAGGCAGAGAAACACTCATTAGGGCGCTTAATTCAAATGTATGAAAAATGTAGGAAAAGTTAGTAGGCTAGTTGAGAAGTTGAAGCTGGTTGACTAAAAAAAAGACAAAAAGTGCAAGTTCCTTTCAAATCACAGAATCACAGTGAACTTGCCCTTTTTGTCTTTTTCTTTTGTCTTTTTGGCCATCGCTGCTGCCAGCTTCAACTTCTCAGCTAGCTTTTCGTCCATTTGAATTAAGCACCCTGATGTGAGATGTGTGACTTCAATTTTGCTTTTTCACCTTCACAGGGATTTTGTAGTTGACATGCCAAATAAGAAAGGCGAAAAAGGAAAGTAGACAGTTCTAAGGTAAAAACTGATGCTAAATAAGAAGGGCGAAAAAGGAAAGTAGACAGTTCTTAAGGTAACAACTGACATGCTACACGTATAGGAGTATTACGTTATTTATGTGATTTTTGAGTTTTAGAAACATTCTCGATGTTTTGATGAATTACTTTTCAGGATTAGAAACATTCTCTGCTATTTGTGGTGTGTATTGAATGATTAGAGTGTTGGAAAAGTCTAATATTTAAGTATTTTTTGAATTATTTTAATATTAAACACGTTCCAAGTGAAGTCCTTGTTTATAAGGTATAACACAAACAAGTCAGCAAACCAGAATCATCTTCAAAATTAAGATGCAAAAACAGCTCACACAAGTATATTTTCAGGAATATCAATTGCTTTGCTACTTGAACTGTATATAGGCACGACTAAACAAAGTTGGAAAACAATTGTATCCGCATTAATAAAAAAATAGCATTAGCACTTGATATTATCAAAAGATCTCTTATACCCAAAAAACGTACAAGCAACAATCGAGTCAGGTTTTCCCCAAATTAACTATCGTGCATTAATAAAAAATTAGCATTAGCATTTATAATTATCTAACAGATCTCTTATCTCCGAGAAAAGTACAACTAACAATCAACTCAGCTCCCCCAAATTTCAAGATCATTAACACAGCACTCAGTACTTCAAATCAGTAGAGAGAGAGTGTGATGCAATAGCTTTGGGAGCACGCCTCTCACGAAATTTAACGGCTCTCTCTTACATCCGTGTGTCTCCGTTAACAGGCAATTTTAAAGGAATATACCTTCTGTTAACCAATTACAATCACAATGTCACACTCAATTTTTCGGTCAAAGTTAATATTTACACTTCCGTCTTTATTATTATTGTTTTTAATTCACTTTGTTGGAATAGTGAAATTTAAAGTAGTGTGGGTGTATCATGTGTGATGAATTCGCCATTTTCTCGTAATACTGCCAATTTTAATTATAAACGTGTCATTTTTATTAAAATATCATTTTAAATATTAATCAAGTATTTAAGTAAGTATTTTGTTTATCGTCACTTTTAGCTCTAGAAGTGTTACTTTATATCTTGAATAAAAAATTATTATATTTTTACAAGTATCACTTATGTTTTAATAATGTTAATTTATATTTTAAATAAAAATTATCATGATCTTATAATTTGTATCTTAAATTATTGTATATTGATTTAAAATATTATTTTATAATATAATATATACGTGTGACATTTTTTATTTTTTTTAGAATGTGACTTTTATATTTAAAAGTGTAGAGAGAAATGAATCCGTCACATAGATGAAAGCATATATTGCGTTGAAAGTACGTGGAAAGTAGGGTATATAAGTGCATAATCCACTAACATATTTGACTAAAAATTGAAAATCAACCGATTTCGATTTATTTCAAATCCATTCTTAAGTTTTATCAAAGTTATGTATTCTTGAATTTTAACGGACATGTGTGACTTAAGAGATTTGATGAGAGACTTAATGAATAATCTCAAATTCATCAAAACCCCACTACATGTTTGACTAAAACCCGAAGCCGAAGTTAATCGATTTTGAATTCTTTCAAATCCGTTCTTAAATTTTAGCAAACTTCTGAATTCTTGAATTTTAACAGATTTTGTCATCTTTCAAGTGTAGACCGGGGCCTAACAGCTTTGAACATGGTACAATTAAGATGAGGCTGGGTCTAATTGGAGAGTAATGTAGACGGTCAAAATAATAACTTTTGTTCATTTTTCTGGCTTTAATATCCATCATTTTATTTCCCATATATTATAATATAATACATGAATTCACTCTCTCACACGTGCACTAAACACATTTTACCCATAAACTAACAATACACACATTTCACTAATACTATACACATGCACTTCACGCTTCAGTCTTATAGACCAAATAATTCATGTTATAGTCCGTTTTCCTATAACAGGACTTTTATTTTGCCTGCCATTTGAATTCTCAATTTTTCTTTATTTGTTTGTACTCTACCTTTTTTTTTTCCCTTTATCTTTTGCATTTTCTTTGGATTAAGATCCCCTACCCTTTACTATAATTGATTACATGAACAAGTTTTTATATCTGGTTGAAGGAAGCCATTGGAGTGTCTATTGTGTACTCGTGCGGGATATGTGCTATTTGTGTAAGAAATTCAAATTTTTAATAATTATATATTTACATAATTTTTTTGAATTTGAACATATATAAAATTTAACTTGTGTATTTTATAATAATATATTTACAATATAATAAATATATGTTTACTTTTGAAGATAAATATAGAATATTACATATATCTCTTTCAAAAATTTTTTTTATAAATTCATATAAGAAAAACATGATATGCTTATAAAACTATTTTATTGACACATAACAACGAAGTTGTGAAATCCATTTATTATGAAATCATTTGATACCTCAAACCAAATGGAGAGTTCAAGGTTGTTGTTGAATATCATTTTATTTTGGAAAAAATAGAAGTAAGAGAAAATAATAATAATAATAATAATAATAATAATAATAATAATAATAATAATAATAATAATAATAATAATAATAATAAAAGATTGGAAGATGTTTTTTTTTGTTTTTTTTGGAATCAATGAATATGAGATTAAAATCACTAAAGTTAATTTAATATGCATTATTAATTAAAATTATGTGAATGATATAATGACGGATAATTGATAAATTTGTTTTAAAAATAGATTGTAGTTAAAAAAAAAAGAAGAAGTGAGTGGTTGAGTATTATAATTTTTTTTTAACAAAATTGAATATTACAAAAAATCACGAAAATTTCCAAAATAAGATGATAGCCAAGCGCTGCCTAAGACTTTTAAGAGTACTAGTTTGAATACTAGCGAATTGCGCGGGCATATATACGAAATGCAATTAAATGTAAAATTTATTAAAAAAATTATTAAGTTCAAAAAGTGTATTATTAATATGAAAAAGAAAAAATATTATCCACTTTAAATTCTAAAGAAATTGTACATTTTCTCAATGATATCATTCTTGTCGTAACAAAGATTTTCAACCACTTACTACTCTAAACCCGAGAAATTATGACATAAATGTTGATCGTGGTCGAACACTGATTTTGTCAAAATAATAATTAGTAATACTAAAATAAAATACAAATATCTTACAATAATACAATAATTATTTTTCATTGTTCGTCATTTGGATGTTTCGTGTTCTTGATTTTAAAAAGTTAATTTACATGTTAAGATTACTTTGGTTAGAAATTTCTGAGAACGAACTAATATTATATATCAAAAATATTTTTAATTTATATTTTTTAAAAACTTATTTATATGATTTGAAACTATAAAAAATAATATTACTAAACTTATATCATAAATGTTGTTTATTTAAATTATTTTCGTAATTCAAATTGAGATGAAAGTGTTAATGTATTAATTTTTAATTGATCAACAAATACAAATTACACGGATATATCGAAGAAATGATCGAAAAAACACAGGCATATTGAAAAAATATAAAAGGCTTACAAAATCTGCACCAAACGTATATTATTAGTAATTCTAATTTTAAAAACAGAATTACTTTCGGATATTTGACTTGAATCTTGTTTGAATTTTTGCAATGTTTAAATAAGGGTTTTTTTTCTTTACAAATATGTTACGATTTAAGAATTTAATAATAAACCATATGTTATGGGAAAGTAAAAAAAAAAAAAAGAAGGTGGTAGAATTAAAAAAAGGATTATTTACAAATAAAGTCAGTTAAGTCTGCACATACAAACATAATATTTGTGTGCAAGATAGTTTAACAAAATAGTATAATTATCGGTTCCAGATCTATCAATATTAATCTATATCTTGACTCGTCTATCTTTGCTCTTGAATCGGGGATCGGCCTGGAGTTACCCTATCACAGTCCGACTGATTTTCTTGGCTTTTGGATACTAACCTCTGTGGGAGACCTTGATCTTGCACAAATCAATTTAAAATACATCAAGAAAATAAAATAAAAGAAGAATTAAAAGTTACAAATCCTTTCAAGTATAAAGAAAACTCATAAAGAATTAAAACCTCATCACTGCAGCAGGAGCAGGACCACCATTCACATTCTCATCCAAGATAGGCTTCAAAGATGGATCATCATTCGCACGCGCCATTTGTTTTTCAAGTTAGTCTTTATTTGCTAGATTTGCTAAATTCTCAAGCTGTCCTATACATGGTTGAATCTTGTTGTTTGTGTTTTTTTAATAAATAAATAAAATCTGCTAATGAAATTCACACGCACACATGCTAATTAAAGTGCATAATTCATAAAAGAGAAACAATAACTTTTACTCAACCCTAATCAATAAAAATTAACAAAAAACTTAGCATTGAATCAATAATAAGAAATAATAATCTAAACCCCACTAAATCATACCGAATTTTGGCAAATGCTTAAAGATGTTCTCCATACAACAAAATTCAATTAAGGCAGACTCATTCATTTGTAAAATTTTATTTTTTTAAAAGCGAAGATCTCTACGTACTTGTTCCAATCCAGGACAAGTGAGATCAGAAGTACCAAATCACTGACATTATTCAAATAAAGTTTTGTGCACTGCATCCAAAAATGTTGCAGGTTCCAGAGGTACCGCAATATTTCATTCGTGGGACTTAACCTGTGTTATTCTGCAATGAAATTATAGGTACAGTACCCAACATCAATAAGGTTGTAGCCGATGAAACAATACGAGCAATTAAATCTATTAAATTTCAAATCTGGATATGAAGCAATATGAGCAAAAAAAATAAATTTGCGGATTATGTAAGAACAAATAGCTTTCAAGAAAACATCACAAATCTAAAAGAATCTGATTTTATTATGACACGAATCGATTAAAAGAATAGATCTATAAAAACAAATAACTAAACGAAAAAAWGTCACCAAAAAGGGGAAATTGAAACAAATTGAGCAATTACAGAAAACAATCGGAAATTACGAAATTAAAATAAAAAATTGAACAAAAAATCGAACNAAAAACCCTTTGCAAATCCAAATCCATGAATCTGTGAAAGAGATAAGTAAAGTTGAGAGATATAAATCAAATAGTCTCAAATTTTCTATTTTTTAATATGAGAAGATTGCAGAATACAAAAATGGTTTCTTGGCCTGTTAATCTGTGTCTAGACAAAATAATTCTTCTAGGAAGAAAGTATATCGAGAGAGATAGAAGACTTGTGCGGTCAAAGAAGCGGGTGAAGAGAGGAAACAGTCGAAACCCTAATTTTTAAGGAGGGAAAAATGAATCAAAAAACTTATTTATACCAAGGCAAAAAAAACAAAAAGATAGTATTTTAATACGAACCAACAGATGCTGACAACTCAGTTTACGGAGCTATCAGATAACGACATATGTCATCCAGAGCAACCACAAGTTGACACATAGGGTAGGATGTCAACAATATCAACAAATATGATGGATTTAACAGGTATCCACCCTCGTCCAAGATCAGTTTGGAGAAAATATTGCAAAGATAATTAAAAAAAAATAAAGGAGAAGAATTGAAGAAGAAGAAGAAAAAGAAGAAGAAAAAGAAGAAGAAGAAGAAGAAGTATTGGTTTTGTAATTATTTTTCTTATATATTCTTCTAATTTACCCTTGACATAAATGTAACGTTAAATTTAGATTTTATTAAATTATACACGCCCTACCCACTTTTATGAGTTTGACAAATTATATTATGCATTCGAGTGCACCGAGCATATTATATATGTTTTGTACGATAGTATATAGATATTTTGTTCATATGCATGTTTTGTGCAATGATATATGAACGTATGTTTTGTGCACTTAGAAACTGTGGTGCATATGTGTACTGTGCGTGGTATATGAGTGTTGTGTGCATATATGAATATTTTATGCGATAATATATGGATGTTTTGTGCGGCTAAAAGCATGATGCCTGGTTCCTTCTGTGTCATGTGAACAAAATATTTTGTGCGGCTAAAAGCATTTATAATTATTTTTGTTTAAAATATTATAGGGTCAACTAATAATATTTTGGGGTGCGTATATCCGCGCCCTATACATATACCATTACAAAGAACTGGTGCACTCGGGTGCACATAACGTTCTAAAAGGCCCGCCTAGACTTGAGCCTTCACCGAAACGCTTAGCCTTGCGAAAAGTTTTGATAATGTTTGGATAGAATAGTAAACTTATAGTTGACCACCTCATATGTTTGTATCATGTAGTTTTTTATTATATTTTAATTAATATTTTATTTATTATTTTTTTGTTAAACTCAACTATCTTTCAATATATTCATTTTGAGTTCAATTGTGTGAAATTGTTACCAAAAGTAATAATACTAAATAATATCGTAATTTTAAATATTTAAAAACTATTTTTCATTGAAAAATTAGAAAATATTGAAAAAAGTCTTCACATTTTATATTTGAAAGTATAAATGTCCTACAGATAATTAGATTTAATGACATTGTACTTGATCACAATTATTGTTTTGATTATTTGCAATTATTCATATAAATGTTCTAGTGAGTTAATGTAGTCATTGATATGATTGGATGTTAGTGATAGAACATCACTCTTAAAATAGTTCCTACTAATGATTACCAAGATTGAGATAATATAATATATATCGGCATGTGGTTTGCATCACATTTTTAGAGAATTTAGTTAGTATCACGACTGCGAATAATTGTTATTCATGATGGACAATGATACTTTAGAGTGTATTAGTAAACCCTGCTGATAAGCTATTTGTTGTGTGTCTATAGATTTATCGGTGTATAAAGTGAGTTATAATCCTTTGAGTTGAAGTCAATATGCACTTTGTTTACTGAGTGGTATAATTTGACCATGACCAATGATTACACTCCTTTTGGGGTAGATATGGCTTGTCTTGGGTACATCATGATGTAAATGAAGGTGATAGAGTAAAAAAAAAATCATTTCTCAATTGGAATTTCGAGAGAGTTCACTCATAATTTCTATATTTGGTCGACTAAAGTTATTGACAAATACAAGAGACATATTCATTATAGTAGTTGAGTATGATCTAGTTGTCGATTAATAAAAATGAGATAAGTTGATTAAGCCATTGAGATAGACACTTGGATAAATTTTAAATTTATATTGAGTAATTCATCATGAAAGGAATTTCACCAAAATTTTGTATAAATGTTATAATTCGTTGAATTCAAATGAATGTTCTGTATATATTGAGTTCGTCCAACTAATCCATGTAGGAGTTTTGTTTAAATCATCATTCGATTGGTGTCATATATAAAGGCCCAAAAGATCACACTATATGCAATTACTTTTCCAATTTAAGAGTGTATTAAGAAAGTATTAAATATTCAATTTGAAATTGTAATTTTATTGTTAATAATTATGATGTTAATTTCTATATAATATAAATTATTTAATTAATTAAATTGGATGTTGAATTTAATTATTTGTGTTATACTAATAAAGGTACTTGGGCAAAAACTATTTTAAACATATGTCTTGGACAGATAAACCCTTTTAGTACCAGAGTTCTCTTATGTACCCAGTATAAATATAACACAAAGCCATAAGTTGTCTAACGAGTTTTGGAGAAACACTATCAAAACGCCTCTTGATTTTGAGATTGAAAATTCGTGAGGTTTTGTGAGATTTAAATTTTTAAAATTTTCGCTACACGAACATAGTTTTTGTATTTACGAGTTCCAACAATATTATTGTACTTATTTATTAATTCAAAATAATTAAAATAATATAAAAAATAAAAACATCTTTTACTGCCTAGGCGAATGCATAAGCTTCTAAAGTATGAGACTCGACCTCACTGTTTTGACACACACATCTTCTAGAACATTTGATACACCATATACCATTTCCAAGTGTCTCCTTTATCTTGAATTTTATTTATTAACTTAAATGTTAAAATTATCAGTATCTCATATAGTACATTTTATTTAACACAGCGTGAGTTTAAATTAGGTGAAAGCAAGCAACCCAGCTTCCTTCTGGGTTTCGAATTGATTACCGTTAATAAATCCGCTTACAACCTTGATTAATAGTAATAAATCTGAAATGTAGATTTAGCTGAACCCGAAACAATCGTATGCCCCTTGCCCCAACCATCAATATTCTTAAAAACTACTGTATATAATTTTCAAAAATATATCTTTTACATTTAACTTTTTTATCGATCTCGTGTAATACACGTGTGTTAAACTAGTAAATTAATAAAAAAAAAAGCCCTTAAGAAGAATCGAAGAACGCAACTCCAACACTATTATAAATCTTTTTTTTTTTTAATGTATTGAATATATATATTTATTCACTGTATTTCGGAAGTTTATATAATTTTCATTTTTTTCTTATATACTTTTATGTAACTTAATATATATATTGTACAAGTCTATAGCAGGCAGTCAGCAGGGGGAACCGGTAGTCAGATTTGTGGAACTTCAGCCCATTGTCCAAATAAAATAAAGTGTATAACAAAGTGAGATATTAAACTCTTGAGAGACAATTGACAAGATATTTACAAAGAAACAGATTTTTGTAGATTTCAAATTAATTAACGAGCGTGAAAATAATACTCTTATTATTTAAGTGTTTCATATTTATATGTTTCTCATTGGCCAACCAGATAATTTCAAATTCTAGGTACGTCCCGATTTGTAATGTTTTATCAAATTATTAGGAATACAATGCTCGTCCTCTAGGATATACAATATAATGGTTGTGTACCTGTGACATTAATTGTAGTTTTGTAAAAATGCAGTTTTTAGATATGATGTTATGTTTCGTGATAAGAGTCACCAGACTTAACATCAACTGAATTTCAGATAGCAGCGGAAATAAAAGTAAAAAATTAACAAGAATTAATTTCAGTTTATAAGCTAACGAGCTTATAAACCTGGGTGAACAAACCCATAAAATATACTACTTTTCAAATCGTTCAAATCCAAACACGAAATAATAAAAAGTAATATAAGAAAYCAGTTAGTATCAAAAACTTGATACACAACAAACTCTTCGCTTCCTCGTTAGTCGAATTCTTCCGTTGGTTACGRAACGTTGTAATTCTTCTGATTATCCACCAAAGCTCAGAGTTTTCTGTTCTTGTTCTYCTTCAATAATATCGTCCGTGTGTGTCTTTGCGTCTCAGCTTTCTTTTCTTAAATAAAGACTCCTAGTCTTGTTGAACAAGTTAAATGTTTATTTAGAAACTAAATAAAATCCTAGACTCCAACTAAMAAAGATATCTAGAGTWCTAAAATACTAAAGTCCTAAGAAAGGCAAACTACAAACAAGGAAATATTGTTGAAAATAATATTCCCAACAATCTRRCCCTTTTGCCTTTCTGGACAAAACCCCATGACGCATTTCAAAAGTTCAAAAGAAACACACGCAAACTCCCCCTTAGTTTGACTCCCCCTAAATAAGACAATCTAACAACAAAAAACAAARTACGGAAAGCACTAAACACACCGAGCCTTCTTCYCCCTCCGAGATGACGAAGATGCCCCTTCACCAGTAGCTTTCCTTTTCCRCAGCTTCTTCTTCAGGGTCTTCAGAAACCTGTTTCTGCGTCTTATTCTCTTTTTCCGCTTGTCGCTGGCAGAGCTTGCAGCAACAGAACCACCAGCACCGTCATGACTTTTATCTCACCCTTTTTGTTCAGAAACCAAAAGGGCTTCACACAGAGAACCCCGCAAAGCTACTAGCTGAGCTCGCTGACTATCCAGCTGAGCAATCTGAGTATCAAGCAGAGCCACTTGACCACGAACAACAGGGGCCAACAACTGGACCGTGGTATCCCCAGTGACAGGACTATCAAAGGTGTCACCATGGGCATCACCAACTTGAAGTGGGGCAATCCAGGACAGGTCAACAATGCGGGCTCCAGAGAGATGCTGGCTTCGCAAGGTGAACCACTCCGCCTCACCGGTGAGGATATCATTCTCAGTAGGGGTGAACCCTTGATTCTCCAGGATGCTGTAAATCAAAGATGGAAAGCATAAAGATGAAGAAMATTTCGAGGAAGCAAACCTTGTGACCATGTCAAATACAAGCTGGCCGAAATCAAACTGGAGTCCATTCCCTATTTTGTACAAGAACTGAGCCTGAGGCCTGGTCAACACGGTCGAGTTCTTTGAAGGAACCCAATTGAAAACCTCCAATTTGTGCAGGACCGAGTACAGGGATGTCAAGCGCGTGCTGGGTAATTGCTCTCGCCAAGTGGTGAGCAGTCCGCCCGACAAAAAACCAATGACCTCATCCATGTCATCAACAGTGGAGTCCTCACGACAATCATCAAACCCATATGCTGAATTGATCACTGCAGGGGTGAACGCATAAATCTGTCCACGGACAAACACCTTCCCAAAATTAACAGAGGTAGCCTCAGRAATTGACGGCAGGAGATTAGAGTAGAATTCCACCACAACATCCCGAACAAACGGCATGGCACTGGAGACTGTCGAGTACAGGCCCTTGTGCTCAAGGAAGGCAACCAGATTTTGARGCTTGAATAGTTCAACAGMAACTCTTCGTTCATCAATCATGCCACGGGACTTTAAAAACYAGAAAAACTCCTCAGCCTMCGAAGATAAAAATTTGGCAGAAAAAGGAACAATATCTTCTATTTCCACCTCATCAGAGACAGGCGCTTCATCATCTTCAACAGGTAAAGACTCYGTGTCTAGAGGAGCAGAGGCATTTTCCGTACCCGAAAGAGAGTGGGAAGGAGAAACGGCAACAGGGATTGGAGATGTTYCTTCAGGTGACATGTCACCAGTCTCAACATCAGCCTGCTGGACTTCATCAACAGCCACAGCCATGGAATTTCCTTTTGCTTTCTTTTTAGCGGCCTTCATAGAATTTAGCAGGTGCACAAGGGYAATTTCATCAGAATCATCAGYGGATCGTTCAAGATCAGCATCAAATATTGGAGAAGTCGGAGGAGTGGAAATGACAGGAGGTTCATGAACAACAGGTTTAGCCGAACTCGATACTTCACCAGTGAAGAAATCCACTATCTCATATGGATCGCTTGAGTATTCAGTCGCCGTGGAGCCTGGAGAAACTTTTATCGACGCTGGAGGGTTCTTTTTCTCTCTAAGAGAAACTGTCTGCTTCAGGCGTCCACACCCCTTTTTGGGAGCACTATGAATAATTGAGGCCGGCGGAGCAGAGACGGCAGCCGGAGGCACGTACTCTTCATCATCGGAATCCGTGGCTGCAGTAACATTCTCAACAAGATTCATATGCTCTATCGGAACAAAATGACGTGGCCCGGCACGGCTCTTGGGAACTACCGGAGGAACAATCCCCGGAGGAATATTTCTTAATCGCCGTGATCGCTTCAAAGTGGGGTCACCGGAGCGTCCAAAAATTTCGGCAATAAGATGAAGGTCAGGAGGGTTGTCGACGTTAATTTCATTGCCCTGCTGACCGGGAATCACTTGGGCCACAGGTGCGGCGTCAGATGGTGCAGTGACCGGAGTTATGTCAAGAGGGGTTGTCGGAACTGAACCACTGGGTTCTGACACAATTGGTGACGGGTGTCGTGCGTACGCAACACCTATCTCCTCGCGAATGTCCAACCCCCCAAATCTGGGCATGGGTGGAACGGCCTGTTCATCGGAGCATGCAACCCCTGCTGGAAGAGTAGGAACCCTAGAACCGGAGGGTGACTTTGACATCCTGCAATTCTCAACACAAAACTCAACAGAGACCATTTAAAACCTAAATAATGTAAGGGATTTGAGTTTGAGAAAGAAATTGAAAAATCAGGGGAGAGAGAGTTGAGGTGGGCCAAAACGGTAAGAAAATCAGCTTTTTAAAGAAAAGAGAAAAACTTACCGTTGGGGAGAAGAGAGAGAACRTGAGGAGATAAGAAAAAAGATTTACCCAATCTCCTACTCCAAAAATACTTACTACCAAAAAAAAAAACATCTGAAGGACCGGCCCACTAACCCTTAGCAAAGGACACAACACTTCAAGCCCACCAGCATAGGAGGCCCATTAAAACAAAAGGACAGTAAACCTTAGAAAAAAAAATCCTAAGGAATGAACCATCACCATAAAAATACAAGGCACACATATTATGAGAGAATAAGAGGAATTTAGTCTCATATTACCTCCTCAGCACTGCCGATCATAGCTCCACTGGAACAGTCAAATACCCACATTCTCAACTAGAATTAAGAGACGTCAGAATAAGAATTGAATAAGGGAAACAGAACATTCAGCACTAAGGCAAATTCACAAAATATGAATGTCTTAATTTATGCCTAAAAACATGACCTAAAAAGAAAGAAAATACACACAAATTTTCAGAGATTTTGATCAGTGTTGTTTTTTATGACTGATGACATCAAACCTAACATTTACAAATGGTGAAGTCAATGAAAAACAAACCCCTTAACCCGAGTTAATGACAACGTCAAAATCGCTCAATAAGGTGAAATAAAAAGATCAGACCTTTAGTCTAGATTATCTTCATCTTTTTAAGATAAGAAGAAAATTATTGCATCTTTAGCAATTGCTGATTTCACCTTTTGTTTTTGGACCTGGGAGAAAAATCTGTTTCTGCGGGAGAGTTTCACAATCACCAAATCGAGGGTGTTAGTTCGTTTGTCAACAGTTTTATTACAACACGTAATCTTATTTCTCTTTAAGTTCAGACTCAATGCATTCATGTGAAGTATGAAAAAGAAAACAAAAAATGCATGCAAATTAAACAGATGTTATGACTGATGATAACAATGGGCGTCATAACATCAAACCCAACACGAACTAGAATATGCACATACCGAGATCTCTTCTCAGTCGAGAGAAGGTCTCTAGATCTAATGCTTTTGTGAATATGTTTGCGAGTTGGTATTCTGTTCCTACATGTTCAAGACTTATTATCTTTCTCTCAACTAAGTCTCGGATGAAATGATACCTGATGTCAATGTGCTTTATACGAGAGTGCTGAACTGGATTTTTTGAGATGTCGATTGCACTCGTATTGTCACATAGTACGGTTAGAATATTGCTATGGAGACCGTAGTCTTCAATCATCTGGTTCATCCAGAGGAGCTGTGTACAGGCACTCCCTGCCGCAATGTATTCGGCCTCGGCTGTAGACAAAGAAATGCAGTTTTGTTTCTTGCTATACCAAGAAACTAAATTATTCCCCAAAAAGAAACAACCCCCTGTGGTACTTTTCCTATCAACTACGTCTCCAGCCCAGTCTGAGTCCGTATACCCTACCAATTCAGTGCATGTTTCTTTGGTGTACCACAACCCTAACTCACTTGTTCCCCCCACATATCGAATTATTCTTTTAACACATTTCAGATGTGAGTCCTTAGGATTGGCCTGATACCTTGCACATAAACACACAGCATACATGATGTCGGGTCTGCTGGCAGTTAGATAAAGAAGACTACCAATCATACTTCTATACAGGGTGTTGTCAACACCAGACCCAACATCATCTCTCGAAATTTTCTTATCCTTACCCAGAGGCGTTTTCTTAGGTTTTTCAGCTTCTAGACCAAACTTTTTGACCAGATTATTTGCATATTTGGTCTGTGACAGAAAAATTCCATCGTCAAGTTGTTTTATTTGAAGTCCAAGAAAATACGAAAGATCACCTTGCATACTCATCTCAAAGGTGTCTGACATCTGAGCAACAAAATCCTTCACCATCTGTTCACTAGTCGAACCAAAAATAATATCATCCACATAAATTTGGACAATAAGAATGTGTTTATGGGATTTGAGAAGAAATAAGGTCTTGTCAACCTCACCTCGTTTAAAATTTAAAAACAGTAAATGTTGAGTTAGCCTCTCATACCAAGCTCTTGGAGCTTGTTTTAAACCATACAAGGCCTTTTTAAGTTTTAAAACAAAATCTGGTTTGTAGGGATCCACAAACCCTTTTGGTTGCTCAACAAAAACTTCCTCACTCAAAACACCATTCAAGAACGCACTCTTAATGTCCATTTGATGTAGTGGAATTTTTAAATGACAAGCCACTGCAAGAAGTAGTCTTACCGATTCTATACGTGCTACCGGTGCAAAAGTTTCATCAAAGTCAAAACCCTCAATTTGGGTGTATCCTTGAGCAACTAACCTTGCTTTGTTTCGAATGATGTTCCCGGCTTCATCCGTTTTATTCTTGAAAATCCACTTGGTTCCAGTCACATGAGTATTCTACGGGCGAGGGACAAGGTCCCAAACATCATTCTTGGCGAATTGGTCAAGCTCCTCCTGCATAGCCTTAATCCAAAATTCACTCTTCAATGCATCCTCCACTCGTTTTGGTTCTGTTTCAGCAAGAAACAAGGTTTCTCGAATTCGAGAATAGTTAGTGGACAAACACACATACCTTACCATCTCCTTAAAGTCAATCTGTCTTTTCCTTGTACTTCTCTGGTCAAGGTCACCGATTATCTGCCCTGTCGGATGATTCTTTTGGATTTTCGACGGAACGTCTCTTTGATAGAGATCGATTTGATTTCCAGGGCCCTCATCCTCAAAATCTGAGTCAGAATCAGGAACTGACGGAGAAGAAGTTGGGACAGGGGTTTGTTCTCCAGTCTGATGGTTTCCGGTTTCCGGTTTCCTCCTGGGTCTGTGTTGGGTTTGGTGACATGTCACCAGACCTGTCATCCCCTGCAACAGCATCTTCTACACCTGCAACATTATCTAAACCATCCATAACAAACTGAGGTCTCTGATCATAAATAAGATCATCGTCCTCTGCAGATTTTATTCCACTCACTGTATCATCAAATTTCACATTGACCGATTCCATCATGCAACGTGTTCTTAGATTAAAAACTCGGTATGCATGACTATTTTGAGAGTAACCCATGAAAACACATTTGTCACTTTTAGAATCAAGTTTAGAGAGGTATCCTCTATCATTTGAAACAAAACAGACACACCCAAAAACATGAAAGTAGCTTAAGTTAGGTTTTTTGCCAAACA
>BMAC01000503.1:683648-700303 GCA_014905375.1 Phtheirospermum japonicum
ATCGGTTCTGATTCTTCCTATACTGACTCCAAAACGCACACACAATTTTTTAGCAAGTTTTTTAAATAGACCAAACGTTTCTGATTTTTCTTTTAAAAATTCGATCCATGTATATCTAGAAAAATCATCAACAATAACTAAAACATACCGTTTACCCCCGAGACTTTCTACCTCAAGTGGACCCATGAGGTCCATATGCATGAGTTCAAAACAATTTGAAGTAGTAAGGTTCTGGACATGTGGATGTGATACCTTAACTTGCTTCCCTTTTTGACACGCTTCACAAACAGGGATGATTTTTGTGTTGAGCTTCGGTAGTCCATTCACTGCATCTTTCTTAACAAGCCTTTCCAACATTTTGTAGTTAACGTGTCCGAGTTTTTGATGCCACACCTCGGCATCGCTTAGCTGGGACAGCTTACAYAACACGTCTCCATTAATTTGATAACAGTTGTCAGACGTTCTCTGACCAGTTAGAATGCAGGTGCTCCCTTCATCATACACCTCACATTTTTCTCGAGTAAATTTGACATTGAAGCCTCCATCACATAGCTGACTAATGCTAATCAGATTTGCAGTTAGTCCATCAACAAGAAGCACGTTTTCCAGTTTGGCAATCCCTGGAACATGTAAAGTTCCTTGACCGATAATCTGCCCATTTGCTCCTCCTCCATACTTGACCTTCCCTCCCTTGAATTTTACGATGTTCGACAGGAGTTCTTCGGAACCAGTCATGTGATTTGAACATCCGCTATCGAAGTACCATGCTCCTGGAACATGAGATTTAAGAGAAGTGTAAATCATATTGCATCTGACCTCGGCCTTTCTTACCCAGACTTTTCTGAGATTGGTGTTGCCTTTGGTGACGGGAACCCTGGTCTTGTCATGAGTCCCAACATCATGGCTAATTCTCTGATTTTTCTTYRRTGTTCTTTTCCAACAAAAAGGACGAATGTGTCCAGACTCACCACAGTGATGGCAAACATACTGCCTTCTTTTCTTCTTATGGCGCTTGACCGAATCTAGGTTGTGACTGACTTGAGATGATTCTTGCTCCGGTTTGTAACCAATTCCGTGTCTTGAGGTTTCTGGGCATGACAACTCCAGAATTTCATCCAGTTTTGCCTTTCCCTTGTTGAGGTTTGAGATGGTGTCTTGAACCTTTTTCAGTTCTGCCTTTACTCCTTCCAGCTCTGAATCTTTTCTTGTAAGGGAAATCTCCAAACGGGTAATGATCTTTACTTGATCATCTACTTCATGAGTTAGTTTTTCAACTTTGATCATAAGAGCTTTTACTTTCAGAACCTGATTTCCCCACTTGGAAAATAGTTCATCATACTCCACGCACAATTTTCTGTATTCATCTCTTGTATTATCAACTTCAGCATTCAGACACAGGGTGTTGGAATTGATGTTGCAAACTCGAAAGTCGTCATCCCATGCAACATGAGCAAAAAGAGCAGGTACTGACTCAGATGAGTCAGAGTCGCTTTCGTCTTCATCAAACTCTTTTAAAATGAGACTCTTCTTCCTCAACGTATTAGCGCATTCATTTTTGTAATGCCCCCATCCTTTGCACTCATGGCATTAGATTTCACTAAGGGGCTTGGATGAGGTTCCAGTTTTTGATTCAGAAGAGGAAGGATGGTAGTTGGTTATCTTTCTTCCAGAGGATCTTGGGGGTGATGTTTCCATCATGGAACTTGAGCCTTTTCCTCCAATGTTGTTCTTTTTCTTCAAAAAGCGATTGAACTTTTGAGTAAGGAGTGAGACGTCTTCCTCTCCAAGTGTGGTTCTTTCAAATCTCTCAAAAAGCTCTTTCCAGTTTGTATCTTCATCTTCATCTTTTGAACTAATATCTGAAGTGAGAGCAACATTCATTTCCTTGGAATGAAAGTCCATATGCTCCATCTCATACGTTTTGAGTGCACCGACTAAGTCATCATAGACTAATTTGTCAGTATCTTTGGATTTCTCAATTGCAACCACCTTCATATTAAACTTCTTTGATATGGATCTGAGAAGTTTTCCAACAAGACGTGCATTTGACATAGGCTCGCCGAGGTTCCCAATTTCACTTGAAATGTCAGAGAGTCTCATCGCATACTCCACGACCGACTCTTTGTCACCCATTCTCATGGTTTCGAACGTTGTGGTGAGCATTCTCAGGCGAGATCTCTTCACACTTGCAGTTCCCTCACATACCCTTTGAAGGGCATCCCATGCTTCTTTAGCAGACTCACAGTTCTTTATCACTTTATAGTAGTTGGCATCAACATAGRTGCACAAGGTATTGATGGTRTTAGAGTTCCAGTTTGAGATGGCTATTTCATTGTCCGTCCAGTCTTCTTCCTTCTTGAACACAGAGTCACCATCGCCATCAGCAGTGATACGAGGTTTCTCCCATCCAACAAGAATGGTTCTCCATGCTCGTTCGTCAATATTTTTGATGTGCCATCGCATCCTCTGTTTCCAGAGGGAGTAGTTCTCACCATTTAGGAATGGGGGTCTTGGATTACCTTGAGCGTCCATTAATTCAAATCTACAAAACAAGGATCAAAATACTTAAGGTTAAGTATCCTGCTCTGGTGCCAATTGTAGTTTTGTAGAAATGCAGTTTTTAGATATGATGTTATGTTTCGTGATAAGAGTCACTAGACTTAACATCAACTGAATTTCAGATAGCAGCGGAAATAAAAGTAAAAAATTAACAAGAATTAATTTCAGTTTATAAGCTAACGAGCTTATAAACCTGGGTGAACAAACCCATAAAATATACTACTTTTCAAATCGTTCAAATCCAAACACGAAATAATAAAAAGTAATATAAGAAAACAGTTAGTATCAAAAACTTGATACACAACAAACTCTTCGCTTCCTCGTTAGTCGAATTCTTCCGTTGGTTACGCAACGTTGTAATTCTTCTGATTATCCACCAAAGCTCAGAGTTTTCTGTTCTTGTTCTGCTTCAATAATATCGTCCGTGTGTGTCTTTGCGTCTCAGCTTTCTTTTCTTAAATAAAGACTCCTAGTCTTGTTGAACAAGTTAAATGTTTATTTAGAAACTAAATAAAATTCTAAACTCCAACTAAAAAAGATATTTAGAGTCCTAAAATACTAAAATCCTAATAAAGGCAAACTATAAATAAGAAAATATTGTTGAAAATAATATTCCCAACATTAATAATCACGTATAATCAGTCATGTGTTAAAAGACTAACTCATAGATTCACTCAACATATCCTTCGATGTCAAAAGTATTACATATTTATAAGCTACTAAAATAACTAATTACTTAATAATAAACATATTTAGGGGTGTATCACTAGACCTACATACAAAGACCCCCTTTTGAGAATTATTAGATGCGACACAAATCACATATCTCAACATGATGTACCAAATATCTCTTTTTAATCTATCAAAACTTAATTGGGTTAGGAAATGATTATAGCACACAAGTTAGATTATATAAATGAATTGTGATATTTTGTTGCTAGTGATGCTGACTATTGACACTTATATACACATCAGCTAAACAACCGACGTTATTTTGTTGAACTTTAATATTTTACTTTTTGGAGAAAAGATTATGCACAATCGATTGTTACATCAAATTTGCGGAGATCCTCCAGACAAGACAAGCATGGAGCTCCTCAATCCAAAGCAACTGTTCATCAACATTTTGAAGATAATGGGCTAGTCCATGTGACAACATATTTGCAATTCTAAGGTACATATGCAAAGAGTCAATGCAATTTGCAATAGTCAAAATCTAAGGATTTGAAAAAGAATAATATTCATTAAAAATATTAAAAGAATAATATTAAAAATGGTACATACGAATCGTAATATTATTTGTACTATTTACATGAAAATTTATTTCCACGGCAAGTAATATTTACACACAAATTACAACATTATTTGTTCTAATTACAGTAAGACTGATTTTCACAATAAAGAATTTTCAGTTTTTTTTACCGAGAGTCACGAAACTAGTCGAAAGTATATTAAAATACCCTAAATTTGACGGGGAAACCCGTATAAAATTGAGTTTGAAAAAAATGTAAAACATAAAGCACCCGCATGTCACGTGTGAATATGTAATATAAAAAATTAAAAATTATAAGGCATTGATAATTCTATAGAAAAAACGTAGTACATCTAACTTGTAGTATATGTAATATTATTTTATTATTACTTTTTATTTCTTTTTTTTTTCTGAGTAAAATACTAATTTGTTCGTATAGTATAATATATATATATATATATACACACACATAATATATATTCAATATTTATTTTCCTAAACATAATAATTTATTATTATTATTTATCTTAATTGTCTCTTTTTTTTTTTTGGCATAACAATAATTTCTCATATATATTTTTAATTTTATTTTCAATTCATTATATTAGGGTTAGATAAAGAAATCTAAGTTTATATTTTTTATATTTATTTCTCTTTTGTAAATAATCTTATATAAGTCGTATTTTTTTTAAAAATAAATATTTAAGATTTTGCATTAATATATAAATGAGATATATATAAAATAATTTTTGTCCAATTAGAAATGCATTCGACCTGTTATTGCAAGTATTATCTAAACCAAAATAAAATACCCCTGCAGTGATCTATTCTTGATCTCATGAACTATAACCCTCAATACATAACCACATCTAGACCAGCACAACCCACGTGTAAAAACTACTTAAACCTTTCATTGTACCAAAGTATTATCAACACATTGAACATGGGTTTCTCAAAGTCCCACACCACAGCTAAGACTTGTACACATCACCTTCTAGATTTAGAATTGTGATGAAATCAAGAAATGGGCAGTTCGCAATGACATGCAATGTAAGGAAAATATATAGTATTAGTTACTACATGAGCCGTGGAAGGTTTATATATTGTACATTTATTAATTGACAATATATATATATATAATCCTGTATATAATTTGGTTCAAATAAGATGAAATATTATATACCTAAATCTAAGGTCATTATAAATTTTAGATTTAAATAAATAGATCGATCACATTTTTAGATCTAGAATTATATAATAAAATCACTATTGGTATAACTAATATACTATAAAAGTACTGTGATTATATAATAAGAGCATCAGTAGGTTAGCAACTTAGTATCCTCGAAAAAGCAGATGCGATAAGGTGACCCCTAACCTAAGCAGGAGGCTACCACGGGCCTTTAGCCTCACGAAGACAACAACGGTTTTCAAAAACCCTCTAAGCTCGGCCCGGTTTTATTTGGTGTCGTAGGAGAATAAGGGAGAGTTCTCGTTGGAACCCACCACTTTACACACATATACATATATGATTAGATTCAAATGAAAATCACTACCTTACATGAAAACCTTTGACCAATTATTAAGCACTGATAATATATATATATATATATATATATATATATATATATATATATATATATTCTTTGCACACATCATGCTTGAAAATGATCGAAAACACCCACATGAATCGTGTTGCCCTCATGAATTTCCCAATGCCCACAAATGAATGCTACAAACTAATAATTGACCACACCTTGATGTTTCTTTTGTTGTTTTTCAATGCAAGAATTTAAATCATGTGTTGCAATTGGTAAAAATGGGAGTTAAGAGTATGATACATTGGCATTTACTATTTGCCTGGTTGAGTAGAGTAGGGCATGGCTATAAGGAATGGCATTAAAACCAACATGGAGGACTATATCAAAACATGTACCAACTAACTTTAATATAACGTTGGGAAAATGGAATGTGACCTCTTTCAAATCAATTTGGTTTTTACTTAATCGTATATGTAGAAATTTGATTCTTGCTTAGCATTATTTGGTAATATGTGGGCATACTATGTAATGTGTGTACCTTGAAACTTGAAGGGTGTTGAGCGGGACAAAGCTTATGACAAACAATTTCAAGGGACTATTTATAATTTCAAAATATAACTATTTTTTATTTATTTTTAATTAGAACTGCATGTGTAGATTTAATTCTCGATCAATAGAGCTTAGTTAACGTCAAGGCATATATATATATATATGTGTGTGCGCTCTCTCTCTTATTAGGGAAGGGCGGTGCAATTATAATTTTACTAAAAATAAAATTCAAATACATATGTCAGATATAATTGATAGATCATGACAGTTTTACCACGACTTATTATTATGATTGGTTTATATTATTCGATAATATGGTGCATTGAGTTTTATAATATACTGTATTGATAATTATATATTAATTTTTGTGAAATAATATATTAAATTTTATTTTATAATGTATTAATTATGAAATTTTGGGAAGAGATTATCAACTCGACTTAAAAAGTGTGTGCGCCAAAATAAATGGGATGGACAATAATAAACCAATGCTACGTAGTACTATCAAGCAATTACGTACAAGAAATGGTGCCCAAATTTTAATTACAAGGTGTGGGCTATACTATGTAATATATGTATCTTGAAACTTGAAAGTCATCCCAACCCATAAATCATATATAGTAGTATGATATCTACGACATTAGAGACTTTTATGAATCACATTTATATTTAAAAAAAAAATCAACCCTTTCAAGTTTCAATCTCTAACCTCTTGTGGCATCTGAGTCTTTCATAAAATTAATATATTAGATTCTCATGTATGTATGCAGATAAAATATAATTATATCTGTTTTTTTTTACCAGTAAGCCTTAAGAATTGAAAAATAAAATCACAGAAATTATTGTCATAGTTAATAAGTTCAAAAGTTCTAGGGAAAGAAAGAAGAAAAAAGCTCAAATGAGGAACACGTTTACATGGGATTGAATTTGTCTTGATCGTCCTGTTAGTACAAACTTTTACCACTTAAGCAAAAGTTTGATCACCATGCACAGTAATTCAAATTAAGAATCTAAAAGTCTAACCTAAAAATTGTGACGATTAGCAAATGAAATCTGAGCAACATAGAAATTGACCTTTTGAAATATTCTAATCTTCGAATGAAAAGGTTGACTTTGAAAATAAACTTGCAACTATTTAAGCAATTAATTTCGGGGAATGACGTGTTCAGCGATAATCGGACACTGAAATCAAAGGCGTACGGTAATCAAAGAAGTAACAGACGAGTAATTTTATGCTTAATTAATTTAAAGATTTAATTAAAACGAATTCCCAGTATTTTTAATCAAGCTTAAGAAAAAATGACCAACGAAATCTTGCCACGTAGGCACGTGGCCATGTGGAGTGCACCATTTTTTGTGAAGTTTGACACAATAAATTAATGAACTGTTAATTACATTAGTTCTTTGTTGATCCCTAGACGAGTGATATTCGCTGCATTTAGTCCGTGCTTGCCGACGGCATGTGGTAAAAATCTTCTTCCAAAAAAATAAAATAAATAATAATAGTCTTATATTTTTCGCACAAAAAATAATTTTCCCATTGAAATCAAACTCGAAGTAAGCTTAAATGTTTTTTTTCTCTCTTTTGTATAAAAAAATAATAGAAGCTTGTTTCTAGAATGGATGTTGGAAAGCACAGTGTATTTAATTTAGTTATCAAATGATAATGTGATATCAGGAGGATGCAATTAAAAAAGATGGGGAAATATAATTACTAATGCAAACCCTATCTAAATATAAATGCATATTGTTTGGATCAACAATAGAAAGCCAATACATACTAATAGTTGAAATCTAACTTCATATTTCTTATGAACAAAAATTTGCACAACTCTAATATAATACCAATAAAATAAAATCAGAAGGTTTTTATAAAATCGTCTCATCTAAAATCCAATCTTACAATTAATACTACCTCTCTCCACCATCCCTAAACAAAATGCAAACATTTTACTCTCTACGATCCCATAAATATAGTCAAGTATTTTATTTTCAAGAGTATTAATTAATATTAATAAATTCAAAAAAGATATAATATAAAAACACTAACTAATTAAATCCATAAATATAGTCAAGTATTTTATTTTCAAGAGTATTAATTAATATTAATAAATTCAAAAAAGATATAATATAAAAACACTAACTAATTAAACGACTTAACTAATTAAAAATAATTTCTCATAATTAAATTTATCTAATACTTAAATAGACTTTAATTATTGTTTATATATTCACGAGTGCCAAGGTGCTAAAAAGGGAGTGACAACTATAAGTGCATTGACTAATAGCATCAATCACGCTCAAACACACCCAATCAAGAAACGCCACATTACCCAAACGTAAACGCTTTTGCCATAATTCCCCCCATTCCCCACCACCCCATCCCATTATGATTTGTCTTAAAATGCGATTTTGCATCACATGTGTGTGTCTGTGTGTGTACTCTTCTTCCTTAGTCCTAACGGCTCGCTAACCGCCCACGGCGTGTGTGTGTAATCTACCCCCATTTCACTCCACCCCGCCCCCAACTAAACTCTTTATTTTCTACTGTATTTCATGATTTCTTCTATAATTTCAACTATTTATTTAAATATGAGATGAAATATTGTTTATGACATATATATATATATATATATTTTGAAAAATGGTGTTTATACTATCATATAGATAATTACCAAATTGATATTATCAACCTTAGTTATAAAAACATGCAATTATACTAGAAAAGTAATATTATATTTTTATATATTTGACAATCAAATGTGTTGTGAAATATTATTGGAATGAAAATTGAAGTATTGAATGATATCATTATTATAACTAACTCATAAAACAAACAAATAATGTTTGATTTCTATATATGAAAATGTTTTTGTTCAATTTTATCTGTCGTAATTGATCATTTAACAAAGATCAAGAAAGTTAATTAATGTTATAATTATAGATATCAAATAACTATAATATCATTTTGTTTAGAAAAATTAAAAGTGTAAAATACAAGATCAGAGGTGAAATTAATAAAGTAATATTTAATTTTTATTTAGAAAGTAAAAGATAATATAAATTTTTAAAAAGAGATATAAACGTGACAAAAAAAAAAAAGGGAAAGATTTATAAAATGCGGAAAATAATACAAAAATGCATGAGTATATAATTAGAAATCCGAACTAACCCACCCAGCCCACTAAAAACATTTACACTCGCACACTATACACATAATAGCCACCACCAACCCTCTATATATAACTCCACATGTATGCACAGTATCTATATATACAATCCTTACTATCTCAATTTTGACACCCCACTATCTAAAATTCTTTTGTCTCATTTCAATTTCCCCTCAATTTATTTTTCAAACATGTTCACTAGTACCAGCACTAGTGACTACTCAATTTTAGAGAGGGCACCAAGTAACATGCCATTGGTGATGGACATAACCTCCACAAAATGGAAGTGTAACAACATTGAAATAGCCCCAAATTGCCCTAGGTGCGCCTCAACCAACACCAAGTTTTGCTACTACAACAACTACAGCCTCTCCCAGCCGCGCTATTTTTGCAAGGGCTGCCGGAGGTACTGGACCAAGGGCGGCTCCTTGAGGAACGTGCCGGTTGGCGGCGGGTGCCGCAAGAGCCGCCGCGCCAGGGCTGCCACCAGGCAGACCGGGGCCCCCAACTGCGGGGGCCCCGCCTTCAACCATGGTGGTGGCCTGGGAGAGGCCGGCGAATCGGGAAACTCCACGTGCATCGATATGGCCGCGGTTTACGCGAAATATGTGAATCAAAATGTGGGGGTAGAAGACTCTTTTAGCCCTGGCGCCAGCAGCGGATCATCGGAGATTGATAGCCAAATGGAGGATGCTACAATGTTTGAGTATCAAAATAAGGTGCCGATTTTGGGAGGAGATGATCAGATGCAACACGTGCTGCCTCAATTCTCCGTGCACCAAGGAATGGACGGACAGGATTACGTGTACCAAGATTTTAACGCTTTTGATCAGATGCCGCAGGGTATGATTGGCGATGAAATCGGAGCGGACGTGTTATGGTCAGAGGGTACAAGTTTGCCGAGCTTTGGATCCCAAGTACAACCAGCGATGCAGGTGCAAGATTTTGGATTAATTTCACCTGATGATGATCAGTTTAGAGTGTCTGCAAATCTAGTGGCTGATAATTGGGGATCATTTGATCTGTCTACATATGAGTTTTAATTTTCTCCAATCCTTGATATTTTAATAGCTGGAAAACATTTTTTTTAATTTATAATTATAATTAATTTTGGGGTGAGTGGGAGTGGGGTGATTCTTGGAAGTTAACTGTCACAAATCTCTAAAAGGGACTTGTGGCAAAAATATAATATAATGATGTCTATATATACATTTATTAGAAAATAAAGAAATTTTGTATACTTGTATCAACTTTTGCATCGACCATGTCAAATAGTTATGGCACATGGTGCTACTAAATTCAATTTATTTCAAGCTTCAATTAATAATTTTATATCCAGCTTCGATGGATAATCTCACAGTTTAGTAAACTTCAAGTCTGGAGCTTATAGTGGACTTCAAATTCATCTTAGATGAGAGAGAATTTGTTTTCCCCATAAATTAACGTCGATGAGATTAGTATTCAAATGCTTACTACAAAAAAAAAAAACACTTTAATACTAAGAAACTAAGTCACCTCAGTTATGCAAAATGCAACAATGATAACAAAAACAGGGTACACAGATTATCAATCAAAAGTTCGAATCATATTTAAGAATATGTTGTTACTGAAGAGCAGTAGGGGCCAGAGAGAGAGCCGTCCTGGGCGATTGAAATTGATATTTGAACTTCATTTATTTATTATTATTAATATAAATTAATGTCACGTAGGGCCATGTATAATGATAGTGATCAGAAATTATGTAGTGTAGAAGTAAGCAATTAACACCCACCCTAAACCTAAAATCCAATTCAATTTGTGTACAACAATCAACGATAGATAACTGAAACTGCCAAGTTTTTCATAATATTCGAAGATCAAGAATGAAAGTTCACCATAAACAAAATTAATACATGCATGTTCATTTAAATAAATTCTTGCACAGTTGATGTTTATTTATAATATTAAAATTTATTTTTAAGAAACAAATTATAATTGGCAATCTGAACCGATTAAAAACAGCTAGTATTATACATTTATTATTGAGAAAAACTATCAAATAATCTTCAAAGTAGGAGTCAATTTACTAATTAGTACTAAATCAAATTTTAAGTTAAATACTGTTATGTTTGTCAAAGTTGAAAATTATGCCGCGAGAAATACCACAACACCTTTACAATTTAAAAAAAAAAAACAATAATAGCAAATCAAAAAATAATAATAATGATGATGATGATGATTTATTTGGCAGCAGGGTTGCTGCCGCTGCCATTAACCGCGAATATTTTTTTTTTATGAGCACCCAAATATATTTTGTTAGAACTTCTTTTCCCAAATTTTTATTTACTATATGTCTGTTTCGTATTATATATCTTAAAATTTTCTTTTTATGTCCGAAAACATCCTGCTTATGAATAATTAATTCAATCAAGAATTTATTATTTTATATACAAATATTGTTAGGTATATATTACTTATTAAACACAATTTTTATTTTTTACCCAAAAGAAAAAGTAAAAAATTTTATTTCAAAGCAAATTATTGTTATATATTTTTTACTTAATACCTCTGTTCTAAAAATCGCCATAGGCGCTAGACGCCACCAACCCGCCTACAATTTTCGAAAATCGGCCAAAAAAATCGTCGGGCGCCGAGCCATTTTTTTTTTGTTTAATTTTTCTGGCCTAAAACGACGTCGTTTTTGGCCTATTTTTTGATTATTTTGATTTTATAATGTATACTATATACTATGGTATTGTTATTTGACTAATGAACTTATGCATTTATGTTGTTTTAAACTTTGAATTGAATAATAGTTTTAAACTTGTGAATTGTAACTTGTGATCATTACTTTTAGTTTTGAATTGTCATAAATTTTATTGAGTAGCAGGTAGTATGTTGAACTACTAAATGGTTGGATGTAATGTTGTAAATTAGGGTATTTATTCTCAAATTCTACGCCCCGCCTAGGCGCCCTACGCGCTAGGCACTAGCCTGTCGCCTAACAGCCGCCTAACGATTTTTAGAACAGTGCTTAATACAAAAATAGATAATTTTTTAATTTATTATGAAATTTGTTACTTTATATCGAAAATATAAGAAAGTTTCTTACTTTATGTTTAAAAAAAAAATATTACTTTATGTCAAGTAAGAACACTTTTACTTTATAATAAAATTTCTTACTTTATGTACGAAAAGCAAAGAAAATTTCTTACTTTATGTTCTAAAAAGTAAGAAATTTATCGGTTTATGTCTGAAAAACTAATAAAATTTCTTACTTTATGTAGCAAAAAGAGAAGACAACTTCTTATTTAATATTTGAAAAGGTTAGAAAATTATTTATTTTACATTTTTGGGCCAAAAAAATATTATTGGGCAAAAAGAAAAAAAGAACAAAAAAAAACTCTATGGGGGTGAGGTGGTGGTAGTTATTATTATTATTATTTTAGTAAAGGTAACCTTGTATAATTAGTGTTGAACTATTCAATAATTTGTGTAATTACTTTTAATTAATTTACAAAATTGCTTTTTTTTTTAACCTCGTAGTGATGATATTCTGTATGTAATCTCCATGGAGTATGAACATTGATTGCGAAGAAGATGGAATGTTTGGCAAACGTAGTATTATTGCACGAATAAAGGACCATTATTCACATATGGTGTCTCCTTAGTGCTATTTAGGGTAGGGGGAATAATTGGTTGCTTGCAAGTTGTTACAAGCTACTAGTGGGGACTGTAATTAAATGGACAGCAAACTCATAATAAATTGATATTATCACGTCATAATGCGTAAATGGTAGCTTGATTCTTTAGGTGCTAATAAATAATGTATAATACATATGACACTCGGTCTCTTCTGTGCTACTCTCGTAAGAAATAAGACACAATCACTGTCTACACAGTGAATATATCCAGCTCTAGAGCATGGTTCTAGTCAGGGCCGGCACGATAGGCCTAGAGGGCCCGGGCCTAGGGCCCTCAGAGGCCCAAATTCCAAAAAATGTATTATATATATATGGAAAAAAATGATGATTCTGTTGAAAGAAAAACACATTTAGTGTGCTTTCGTCGACAAGTAACTGATGAAGGATAATTTATGTATTTGTCATATTTATGTATTATGGAAACATGTAATTGATACCCTATATAAAGGGAGTATTTGATGAATAATAGAACCTTAATTTCTATTGTTTCTTTCGTCTCCTTTATACTTTCTTCTTTTATATTTTTTCTTTTACACGTTATCAGTACGAAACTCTAACCTAGTGATCGAGAATAAGCCTCTATAAACAAACAACAATTAGGTCGAAACCCAACTGCGTTGTATGTTTGAAAAATCGATTTCTCGAGTTTCAACCGTTGGTTCGAGCTCAAATTTTTACAGAACCTTCCATACCTTTTGAATCACATTCTGAACAGTGGAGATTGGATTACGAGATACGAGAAAATATATATAAATTTTCGAACAAAGCAGATTCTGCTTTCGCAAATTTCTGTGTAGAATTCTTCAAAACACGATTTCTCACAATCAGACCGTTGGATCAATCCAAACTTTGGATATGTTATTACAAACATATACATGTTCAATATGAATGGTGGAGATTTGAATATGAATTCTGAAGAATCCGATAATGAACATCGAATAGAGCTGACCCTGTTTCTCGAAACTGTCTGCCCATCTTATTTTAGAAATTTAATTACGCACAATATAACCGTTGGATGAAGGTGGATTTTGGATATATTATTCAAAACATGAGTTGAATATGTACGGTGGAGATCAGATTTGAAGATTTGCATAATCCAAAACCTAAAAAACCAAAATTAGGAAAGAATCATGACTTTCCTCCAAGGTAACTCGAATTACCCTATTATTTATTAAATGCAACTAATAAATATTTGGCAATATGTATATATGGCATGGTATGTGTTATTGTTCATGTATATGTATATATATTACCTATGATTATATGCATGTGATGTTATATGCAATATTGACAAAAATGGAATTTTGCAATACTTTAATAATATTCATAGAGTACATAATATATTAGTATTCATGCTCTTATATGATTTCTAATTTAGAAATCATAAATAAAGTTATCTACATGATTAGATGAGAGATTGATCATGATTTTGCCAATATTTTTACTTCATAATGATTTTCGATGAATTGATTAATTTCATATATATTGATCATGAATTTCGATGAATTGATAGATTCATGTTTGTTGATCATTTCGATGAATTGATAGATTCATGTATGTTGTAATTCTATTCAAGCTATTTTATAAGCTACTTTCGATGTATGTATCATTGATTGTATATTTGAATATTTTCATGATAATGAAAGTTCATGAACGATAAAGAATTGTGTAAATAAGTCTTGTGATAAAGTATATTCACATGATATCAAAGAAAGATTATGACATGCTTCAAATTCATTATCTAAAGAAATTGATTGAACTAACTAAATCTAAATACAAATTAATACACTACAAAAAAATCCGACAATTCTGGCGGATATGCTGACGGGCAAAAAGCCGTCAGCAATGCTGGCGGAAATACTGGCGGAAGAAAATGCTGGCGGGTTTGCTGGCGGCCATGGCCGTCAGCATATATACCCGTCGGTATCCCTTCAAGGAAAGAGCGGGAAACTATCCCGCTTAATTATCCTGACGGCCTTGCCCGTCAGGATATAATTTTTAATTAAAAAAAATAAAAAAAAATATATGCTGACGGCCCTTGCCCGTCAGAATTATTAAATAAAAATGAAAAAAAAAAAAGCTGACGGGCAAGCCGTCAGCAATTTATTTAAAATATACCTTGCGGGCTAGGCCCCGCCCAGTTTTTTTTAATAATATCTTAAAAATGCTGACGGGCTTGACCCGCCAGCAATACTGACGGGCCAGCCGCATTTATAAAATTAAAAAAAAAAAAAAAGGGAAATACTGACGGGAAGTATTGCTGACGGCCGATGCCCGTCAGCAGGCCGTCAGTATTTTCTGACGGGTACGCTGACGGCCGATGCCCGTCAGCAGGCCCGTCAGTATTTCTGACGGGTACGTTAAAGCCGTCAGGATACTGGAAACGGATTTGGCCGTCAGCATTGCCAGATTGACCACAAACAATGCTGACGGCCATTATCTGTCAGGAGGCCGTCAGTATTCCCTATACTGACGGAATCCTGACGGATTTGCCGTCAGCATTGCCAGATTTTTTTGTAGTGATATACTCAAAAGAAATTGAGTATTATCATCATTGGTTTGATGTAGAAACTAAAAGAACTATAATTCCACAATAATCTCATCTACCAACCCCTAATTGACAAAGAATCGTCAAACTTAGTCAAAGTCAATTCTCTAATGAACTTGAGATTTCATATTGACCCCAAATCTTATATTGGAAATATATGTAGTTTCAAAATCTCAATAAATTTTGGGATGTACTCTAAAATGAATTTTGAGAATTTTATGAAACACTACTTCCAAGCCTAAGAATTTAGTGAAAAGAAATTGGTTTGCTTGCTAAAAAGGGTCAATGACTTTGATATGTTGCGACTAAAAACATGTCTTACCATATGTGAAAAAGAAAGTCACTTTAAATGACAATAATAAAATGAGAGTATACGATCTCACTCTATTTTTTTTACCACTTGAGCAAACATACGGATGCACTTGTATAATATTAATTATAATAATAAGTCATTGAGAGACGTAACATTATTCTTCACAATACCAATGTTAGACCTCCGGATAAAGAAATTTCTTGAGGCTAACTAGGATCGATATGAATAGTGAAATAACCTCAAAGTAAAGGGGAAGAGACATGTTGATCCTTACCTATGTGGGAAGAATGAACCACAAGGTAAGACAAGTAAAGAGTTCGTGATATTTATTGGATATCCCTAATGTGCTTGATGTCTATTGCATTTTAATAAAGATCGACGTACTGGATCTTGTACCCTAATGTGCATATATAATAAGGTCTCAAAGAAGACACCATCAAAAGGAATATAGATGGTGACTAAGACAATATTTATGCAGCACTCATTTGTCTTTGCACAGGGTTATGCAATATTGCACGCAACTCTTACTTATTCGTTTATGACCCCCTGCTAACCAAATATTTTGCGTACCAGTTGGTAACTGGATATAAGCCTGATAATTCATATCTACGCATATTTGATTAAGCAGTATATGTGCCTATTGCGCCCCCACAGCGCATTCTATGGGTTTTCAAAGACGATTAGTATTTATGTTGGATATGAATCTCCAACAATCATCCGCTATTTGAAACCTTTGACAGACGATCTCTTTATCGCTCCGCTATTGAAACTTGGCAGACGGTCTCTTTATCGCTAAATTAGCGAATTTGCCACTCTAATGAGACAATCTTCCCGGTCATTAGGGAGAGAATAAGAAAAAGTAATTTTATAATGGAACGACATGAGTAGTTTCATACTATGTCTCATTATGATCCCCGCATTTCACAATGTAACGTGAAAGAAAAGTAAAGTGAACAATTGATCTTCAAAGTATAGAAGACTCCAATTTCCAAAGTGACGAGATAATATATATACAAGCTGCAAATGTGTCTGCAAGGTTA
>BMAC01000503.1:700328-718480 GCA_014905375.1 Phtheirospermum japonicum
ATTTATAATATTATAATTATAATACATATAAAATAATATTATATATTTATAATTTAATTTATTATTTATAAAATAAAATATATAATTATATTAATTATTTATAAATATAATATAATATAATAATTATACATTTATAAAAATAATATATTATTAAAATATAATATATAAATAATTTATATATTTATAATAATATATATTTATAATTATTTAATAATAATATATATTTATAATATATATATATAATTATATATATATATATATATATATATATATATATATTTATTTATTTATTTATAAATATATTTATAATAATATTATGCATTTATATATTATTATTCTGACGGGTACGCTGACGGCCGATGCCCGTCAGCAGGCCGTCAGTATTTCTGACGGGTACGTTAAAGCCGTCAGGATACTGGAACGGATTTGGCCGTCAGCATTGCCAGATTGACCACAAACAATGCTGACGGCCATTATCTGTCAGGAGGCCGTCAGTATTCCCTATACTGACGGAATCCTGACGGATTTGGCCGTCAGCATTGCCAGATTTTTTTGTAGTGATATACTCAAAAGAAATTGAGTATTATCATCATTGGTTTGATGTAGAAACTAAAAGAACTATAATTCCACAATAATCTCATCTACCAACCCCTAATTGACAAAGAATCGTCAAACTTAGTCAAAGTCAATTCTCTAATGAACTTGAGATTTCATATTGACCCCAAATCTTATATTGGAAATATATGTAGTTTCAAAATCTCAATAAATTTTGGGATGTACTCTAAATGAATTTTGAGAATTTTATGAAACACTACTTCCAAGCCTAAGAATTTAGTTAAAAGAAATTGGTTTGCTTGCTAAAAAGGGTCAATGACTTTGATATGTTGCGACTAAAAACATATTTTACCATAAGTGAAAAAAAAGTCACTTTAAATGACAATAATAAAATGAGAGTAACGATCTCACTCTATTTTTTTTACCACTTGAGCAAACATACGGATGCACTCGTATAATATTAATTATAATAATAAGTCATTGAGAGACGTAACATTATTCTTCACAATACCAATGTTACACCTCCGGATAAAGAAATTTCTTGAGGCTAACTAGGATCGATATGAATAGTGGAAATAACCTCAAAGTAAAGGGGAAGAGACATGTTGATCCTTACCTATGTGGGAAGAATGAACCACAAGGTAAGACAAGTAAAGAGTTCGTGATATTTATTGGATATCCCTAATGTGCTTGATGTCTATTGCATTTTAATAAAGATCGACGTACTGGATCTTGTACCCTAATGTGCATATATAATAAGGTCTCAAAGAAGACACCATCAAAAGGAATATAGATGGTGACTAAGACAATATTTATGCGCACTCATTTGTCTTTGCACAGGGTTATGCAATAATAAGGTCTCAAAGAAGACACCATCAAAAGGAATATAGATGGTGACTAAGACAATATTTATGCACACTCATTTATCTTTGCACAGGGTTATGCAATATTGCACGCAACTATTACTTATTCGTTTATGAACCCCTGCTAACCAAATATTTTGCGTACCCGTTGGTAACTGGATATAAGCCTGATAATTCATATCTACGCATATTTGATTAAGCAGTATATGTGCCTATTGCGCCCCCACAGCGCATTCTATGGGTTTTCAAAGACGATTGAGTATTTATGTTAGATATGAATCTCCAACAATCATCCGCTATTTGAAACCTTTGACAGACGATCTCTTTATCGCTCCGCTATTTGAAACCTTTGGCAGACGGTCTCTTTATCGCTAAATTAGCGAATTTGTCACTCTAATGAGACAATCTTCCCGTCATTAGGGAGAGATAAGAAAAAGTATTTTATAATGGAACGACATGAGTAGTTTCATACTATGTCTCATTATGATCCCCGCATTTCACAATGTAACGTGAAAGAAAAGTAAAGTGAACAATTGATCTTCAAAGTATAGAAGACTCAATTTCCAAAGTGACGAGATAATATATATACAAGCTGCAAATGTGTCTGCAAGGTTAAAAGTCCCTGTAAAGGGCACAATGTCGTAAATTAAGACATTGCAATCATACTTAGTGGATGTGTGGTTGAGGCCGTGACTCCCAAAAGGAATAGGGGGAGGTCACTTGGTTCGATCAATACTCGCCAAAGGAATAAGAGGGCATGTATGGCACAATTTCAATTGATCATCAATGAAGATAATAACTCTCATGAGATTATCTCTGATTATACTTATGTCCATGAATCATTACTGGAGGACGCTCCGAAGTTTAATATGATTTTAGAGAATAAAGAAATCTCAATGTATAATGAGAGTTTATATAAGTTGATGGAAAGACTTTTTATACACATTGATGATATATACATTGTTGCTCAAAGAATCATAGAGCACAATAGTATCGAACCACGCTCTATTGAAATATCAATGTAGAGCAAATTGACTTAAATGTAAAGAATCAATTCAGGTAGAACTAAATTCACTGACAACAAGGTAGGTATTTGGTTTGGTAGTGCTAACCTCACCAAGTGTAAAGCCTTTAGGACATAAACAAAGTTTTTTCAAAAAGCGTAATGAGAAAAATAAAGTCATGAGATGCAAATCTATACTTGAAGGACAAAGTTTCTCAAAACACTCTGGAATTAATTATGGGGATATGTACTCCCCCATAATAAATGTTATAATTCTAAAGAACTAAGAATGCAGCTTATACCTGTAGTTACATTATATCTCTATGAGAATCGTGATTTAGAGATATATACGAAAGTGCTTGCTGGCCTTTCATTGCCAAGGCAAGTGACTCTAAGCCACGAAGTGCATTTGCAATAAAATTAAAATGCTCACTTTATGGATTGAAATAATCCAGACGGATGTGGTATAACCGTCTAAGTGACTACTTGATTGGGAAAAAATAATTTATGCCCTTGTGTATTTATAAGTTTCAAATTTGCGATTATAATTGTATATGTCGATGAAAGGAACATAACATCCACTCTTGATGAAATAAGAGATATCGCTAGTTATTTGAAATTCTTAATTTGAGATAATGCATCATGGGAAAACTCGGTCATGTTAAGGCTTTAAACTAAAATCAAGTTTGTGGAATACTAAATTAGAAAATACATTCTAGAATGTGTCATATTCTAGAACATATATTAGAAAATACATTCTAGAATGTCATTATTCTAGAACGTATAATAGAATATACGTTCTAGAATGTCGTCCTTCTAGAATGCATATTCTATTATACGTTCTAATATAATGATATTCTAGAACGTATTTTCTAATATACGTTCTAGAATGTCATATTTTAGAACGGATATACGAAATATAAGTTCTAGAACAGATATTAGAAATTATACGTTCTAATGTCATATTTAGAACGGATATCCAGATTGTACGTTCTAGAAAGACAATATTTTAGAAGAACAGACATTGATAATTACCTTTTAGAAAGTAGAAAAAAATTAAAAAAAAAAAAAGAAATGAAAGTGGGTGCACCTGAATCGCCAAATACCAGATATTTGAATATATTAATTATTGCAACAAAGTGAATAGCTTAATTAAAATCTTTCTTTACCTCTACAATTTTCTCTAGAAAAGGAAAGAAGAAGAAAAAGCGCAGTTGCATAATTCCTGCAAATAATGCTAGGAAACGACTTCAATGCTTAACTGATCATCGGTTCGGGGCTGGCAGCCGATATAATATCCAACAGAGAATTCTGCGGTGCAAGTTCTTCATGCCACAGAGGAAGGGTGTCACCTAGGTAGAACTTTCTAGAAGCCCCGTCTTTGTTAGAAGCCCCGTCTTTGTTAATCTGCAGAAATCTCAAACACCTGTTCTTTAACTATTGACATTCAGTCGGGATGTAAAATAACCAATCAACGACCAGATTTTCATAGCACAAGCATAATAAGACACAACATGTTACCTAATAATCTTGTGCATGCAATGAAAAAATATATCGCAACACCAGACAAAAAAGTGCTACAAATAGCAGAATCGGACAATCAGAAATAAGTTACCTAATAATAAAACCTAAGAAGAACTAAACCAAATAAAAAACTAAAAAAAGAACCCTAAAAATGAATTATTACAAAAACCAAAGCATATTCGTATTATATCACGAACCTGAGTTGCGATCGAGTCCAACTCATCAAAAAACAGGACACAATGGGCGGATTGGCGGGCCTTGTCAAAAATCTCACTAATGTTGGCCTCACTCTCTCCGAACCACATAGTGAGAATCCGGGACCCTTAACATTGAAAAAATATAATTCAAGCACCTAAAGAATTACTGAGTCACTGACGATGTAATAAATCCGAAAGCATATTCCCCAAAATAACAATCTACTTAAAGCATTTTTTATTTGGTCTAGAGCACATTAAATAATGTTAGTCACTATTCAGGCCCTTAGGAAGGAATATACATTCACATGCAGAATAACTGATTCTTGTAAAGATTAAATTCATCAAGCAACTAACAAGTTGACGGAATAAAAGCTTTCAAAAGAACTCGAAAGCATAGCATATAATTTCGAAAGGCAATGATCTGACACCACAATACTGAATCCATAGTAATAGCTAAATCTTCCTTATACAAGAATCTAAAATATTCCTACATAAGAGACTTATAATAAATTTCTAACTCAATGACAAGGGACTAAAAACTTACAAAGGCTGTAACTTTCATGAATGTTAATCCGTCTAATGGGAGGGGTATAATGGTCAGTTCGCATGGGTAGACAAAATATACAGTCTGGAAACTCTGTATTACTATGACGAAGATAATTCAAAAAGCCTTTACAATCTGAGTTCTAAAAATCTAAAAACTCCCAATACAAGTTAGTCAATCAAAATAAGCCATTTTTAAGTAGGTGATGTGAATTTAAAAAATAAATAAATATATTGGCCCAGTAAGCAGCCTTGTCAAATGCTGAATGCATTTTTCATGGTTTTCTATGACAAGCTGATTTCTTTATTTGTTAAAATCTAAAATTTCTGTCTACCATTATGGGTACGGCCACCATGATATCAATAAACTACTACAGAAACTATATTGGTTCACCACTCAAGTATTGACAATACCTCTCTAATATTCCAAGATATGCTTGGTTTGCAGATTGTGACGTATAGACTAATTAGCTTTCAGACCTGGAAGATTATACTTTACGGGAGTTCATAGATCAGTATTATAAATAAGATACTTTTTGCGTTCTTTCTAGGTCAAGGCACATATATGTAAGGGATAAAAATGACAGTAACCTCGTAAGGATTGCGAAGGAACTGCCTTGCTAAAGTTTCTACCTCCCTTGGCCAGGTAGCAATCCAGTACAAGGTTTGCCTATCTGGACGAATCTACATTGGGAAGATTCCATTAATCTCCACCAAGTTTCAGAACAAGATACTATTGACTAGAATAATAGAAAATAAGTCCAAGATGATTTTATTACTCATTATTAAGTACATTTATCAAGAATAAACAAAGATGGTACATTGCAGCATACACTGAAACTTGTATGTTCAGTTTATAAAGTCCTAAATCTTTTAATCAAGTACTCCAAGAAAACGGCACATCGAATTGCGCAGGCAATTTAAATGTTGTTTCAACTTTCATAAGGACTAAAATCCTAAAATCGCCGGTCCTCATTAGTTTCAAATTTTAACAGATGCCAACTACAGAACATGAGTGAAAGTGAGAACTCAGATTTTGTAACATAAGAATAATGATAAAGTTACTACTAAAGCGGTGAAGTTTTATGGGGTATGCAACAGTAGCAAATGGTTCAACTTAGTTGGTATAAAAAGCTACAGTGAATAAAAAGAAAACCAAGGACTAAATTGAGAAAAGGCATAAGTAAAGTGTTCTTAAGGTTAAACCATCCAAATAATAATTGCAATAATTACAATTCGGATTGACCAAGCGCATTACAGGATGAGCAACTCAAGAATAATGATGGTCCTGGCATTTTAACAGCTAATTTAGTTGATGAGAACAACTTTTGCTACATCGAGTCAAATTATTAAGGCAATCAAATAACCACAACAACGAAATAATAAAATAAAAAATGAAGGGTTAGACAAACGATTCATCACCTGAGAAATAATTTTCCTGATTTGGCCAAGTCCCATATCCAGCATGCGATCGGCCTCATCTAACACAAGGTACGTTACTCTTTTCAAATTAGTATGTTGAGCTTCCAACATATCTATCAATCTTCCGGGTGTAGCAATAACAATTTCAACTCCTAGCAAAACGGTGAGGATACAAAAATTCCAAATAACTATCAGCACAAAATAAAATAAAATTGCATTTTCAAACAAAATATATTTCGGACAAAGTGAATCACCTCGTTTAAGATCACGGATTTGAGGTCCTTTCGGGCACCACCATATATACAAGTACTTCTTATGTTCGCATACGACCCAAACTTTGCAGCTTCTGCTTGAATCTGAACAGCTAACTCTCTAGTAGGTGCTAGCACTAATACAATAGGACCTTCACCTTGAGCTGGAATTCATTCTACTTTCGTCATAAAATTTCGTACACAGAAAAAAAAAATTATATATCACATCAAGACCAGAATTTCCAAAAGAACTTACATAGCCTGGGCTGAGCACTAACATGAACAAAAGCAGGAAGCAAATACGACAAAGTCATTTCGGAACTAGTTTCAGCAATGCCTATTAGATCCCGACCCCTTAAAGCCATCGGCCATCCTTGTGATTGAATTGGAGTCGGCTCAACAAAACCCAATCTAGAAATCACCTCAAGGCAGTAATCTGCAAATCAAACTGATCCATGAGCCAACTAAAGCTAAAAGTTAACTCGGCCTAACAGCCTAACCGTTAGACATGTCCCCTAGAACTAAATTTTAAAAAAATAAAAAAATACCAAACAGATGGAAAATCTCTATTAAAAAAAAGAAAAAAAACTAAACTAACTAAAAAAATAAAATTTTTTAATAACCCTAAAAAATAAGTAAGATAGCAAATTAAAATAAAGAAAACACTAAAAGTATGCATACCCAGTCTCCCGGGCTTGTTTGAGGAACCTCTTGACCACTTCGATAGTGTTCGGGAGTCTCTTCTCGCCGGGATAATAGAAAATCGACTCATCCACGTCATAGTCTTTCTATTCGAAAGGAAGCTTCTCCATGAACGGCGAAAACAAGCCAAACCTGTCCGTCGCATCTGGGCTCTTCCACGCCATCATTACCGAATCAGCCATCTTCAACAGATCTATACTTTTTATCTTTTTCTTTCCTTTTTTTTTCTTTTTTATCTTGTATTTCCTCTTTTTGCTCTCTCTTCTGGCTTATATCTACACGAAAATGCTCCCTGCCCCGTATGCACAACGGACCGACCTAAACGAAGGGCTATTTCTTTGATTAGGTTTCAATTGCACAAGGTGGCTGTCAAGCTCCAATTGCTCCATTTTCTGTTAGATTTGGGCTATACATTGAAGGATCAGTTTCACCCCCTCTTTATCGGTAATGTTCAGACTGGAGGAGCTAAAGTAAATTGGAATGAGATAATGACTCAACCCTATGAGGTGCAAAAGGGATACTCAAGGATGTTGATAATCTAACAAAAGAGAGAATTGACGAGGTTTTGGATGTGTTCCTTAAAGACTTCAAACAAAGGTCCTTAGAAGCTAAAGGTTGGCCTAAAAGGGAAAGTGCTTATACAGTTTTTGAAACAGCCATAAATGCCTATACAAGGGTTCTAACCAAAAAACAACCGGATTTCGAATTAACTCAAATTTTGAAAATAACTTTGAATTTTGACTATCCAATTCGTTAGATTACACATAAATAACAGATCGCTTCCATTAATTTACTGAAAAGTAGACCAAAATTGAGGAATTTACCGTATAATCAGATGATGAATTGAAAGATTCAAGCGAATCTCCTCGAACACCACTGAAGATGAAGATTGTGGACCGCCAAATTGAAATACGTCAGAGGCGACGAGATGGCGGGCGGCGGGTGGCGACCGGCGGGCGGCGTGGTTGCGGGAGACCGGCAACGTGGTGGCGGGCGACGGGCGACGATTTACAGGTTCTGGGTACGGGGAGAGAGAAAGGTAGGTTTGGGTACTGGGAGAGAGAAAGGGTAAGATATGGTTCGTGTGGCCACTGATATTCCAGTCCAATTGTTTAATGAAGGTGTTCCATGAATTTTCAATCTACCAGAAGGTATTATTATTTATATGTTCTGGAATGTTTTATTATTCATACCTTATTTAGACTCAGAAGGTACTTAACATATACGTTCTAGATATGACACATACTAGAAGGTATATTAAAAAATACCTTCTAATTGTGAACAGTCTCAAAATTTTCAGAACGTACATTTCAGAAGGTACTTAAAATATACGTTCTAGATATGAAATTTCAGAAGGTACTTAAAATATACGTTCTAGATATTACGCATACTAGAACGTATATTAAAAATACCTTCTAAATGTTGTCAGTCTCAAGATTTTCAGAACGTACATTTTAAAATCCGTTCTAGGATTACGAATTTATTTACGAAAATGCCACCAGACGGACATTCTAGATGGTAGACGAAATATCCGTTCTAGATCGTCTGTTCTAAAATATCTTGATTGTTATCACTGGAATGGAATCAAAATGTAATTTGATACCGAAAAGAAACCATTGAAGCGAGTTTATTTTCCCCATTCATAAATATAATTGGGACTGCAGATGGTCTTGTAATCCCTATAGAAAATGTTGAGTTTACTTTCTACTATGAAACACCAAATAGTATCGTTAATGTTGGTTACTCATTCGATACATGTAAAGAGGTCATTATCATACATGTAGTAGTTCGTGAGTATCTACGATAAATGTTATGATCATTCATATATCTGATGATAGTGACTTGAACTCTATCACTGAAGAAAATGTGATAATACGAGTAATATCACCACAACTATTCTAAAACCAACAATTATGCACTTTCTCAAAAATCAAGTAAATTGAGGAAGTGGAGACTTTCAAAGTTCTCTTGATAGATGTACATATCAAAGAGAGGTGTACACTTTAGGGGGAGTCTCAACATAGGTGTGTGGTACTCTTTTTCCTTAGACCAAGTTTTATTTTTCCCATTGGGTTTTGTTACTTGGCAAGGTTTTAACGAGGCAACAATAAAACACCATTTCACCCTTCGACCAAGTTTTATTTTTCCCATTGGGTTTTGTTACTTGGCAAGGTTTTAACGAGGTAAAAATGAAACACCATTTCACCCTTTGACTTGTCACAAGGGGGAGTGTTGAAGGAAAAACACAATTAGTGTGCCTTCGTCAACAAGTAACTGATGAGGGATAATTTAGGTATTTGTCACCTTTATGTATTATGAAAACATGTAATTAATACCCTATATAAAGGGAGTTTTTGATGAGAGAACCCTAATTCCTATTGTTTATTTCATCTCCTTTATGCTTTCTTCTTTTATGCTTTTCATTTTATAGATTCAAAATATTATAATGTGAAAATTTGTTTTTTTTCTTCTGCTATAAAAATCGAAATCCCAATTATTTATATTGCACTTTCATCTTTTGAAATATAATTTTTCAAGTTTTTTATTTCAATTTCAAATCATTTTTCATCTTATTTTTTTCAATTTGTTTGTAAATTATACTTTTAAATCATTCTAATCAACTTTTGATGCTCATGAGTAATGAAAATAAGTAGTTCACACTAATAAGATTATATTATATGATTTTTTATTTAAATATATAAATAGTTAAATAATCTTATCATTTGTTAGACTCCAATCATTCTTTCTAAAGAGATGTGATGAGTCACATTTGTATTCAAAAAATACGAGAAAATTAGTGTTAAAGTTCAAGATAATTTTTGATATTATTTACGGAAGTGTTGAGTTTTTTTTTGTTTTTTTTTTAACAATTGAATTTAAATTGAGCCACACTTATAATTTCCCAAAAATCAAGGTCGGCCCTGGCTATAGTAATAAAATCAATTCAAAGTACGTTTTTAGACACAGAATTGGGGTTCGATTCTCGTTGAAGGCTTGAACATCATTGAGTTTGGTGTTAGCATGTTGTGCTCATCATGATGCAAGTAAACCCCTTTAAAGTCCAAGACAAATGATACTAGTGAAAGAGTGTAACATATAAATAAATATAGAAAAATTAACTAATTCGTGGTCGATCGTTAATGAGGAAAAAATCTCTCTAAACTCAAGGCCCAAATTAATCCATTAATATCGTCCATTTGTTAGCATACAGTATCAATCATTATATCATAAACTTTAAAGTACAAGTCTATGTATTTTCCTAATATGTTTAATCACTTTGTAATAAAAATTTCACAATTTATTATTGGATATTCCTTAGATTATAATATGTGATTATTACTTTTTTAACTGAAATATTCATTTATTTACTTAAAATATCTATTTAATAGTAGTGTACGGAGTAAATAATAATTTGTTTTACAATAGAATAGAACAAATTGGATATTGGTTATGCCTAGCCCATATTTTAAAGCAAGGCATGCTGGCCCGAACCTTTGGGCTATATTTGTCCAATTTTTAGGTTTAAAGGGTTTGAAAGAAAGCAAGTACTCGATCCAAAAGATTTTTGGGTTCTCGACTTCATTGGGATTTGGGACTTGCTAAAAGAATTAAAATCATATATTTGACTTGGGATATTAGTCGGTTCTTAGAATATCCACAATTATTCATTAATTTGAATATAATTGTCTCACTGTCTTGCGTTAACACAACACTTTCTTTTATATTCCTCAGTATCACACTTTCTTTTACAGTGGTCAGTTTCAAAATGATAGTCTTGCTGGTAATTATTAATATTTTTTAATTATACTTTTATTTAATTTATTAATATCAATTAATACTCATAAAAATTAGTGCTAGAATTAATATATTTGTTATTAAAATAGTAAGATTTTGTATTGTAATCATCAATTCTCAATTTAACATGTAGAAATTAGTATTTCAAGAATAACAATTGAAGGTATATGTGAAAATAAAAAATTAATAATATATTAAATATGGTAACTGAACTATCTTTGTGCGAGAACGAAAATAAAATAGTAGACTATTTTTGTGGGACGGATGGAGTATATATTTTTATAAGTTCATCAAATTACTTATATGTACGAGTCCCTTGTTCTAATAATTCAATTTACATTTATATTCTTTTATATTTAATAAATACACAATAAATTGAATTCACAATATTAATATCATTCAATGTATTCAATGTTGGGGTGGAGCCCTCCTTAGTTTCACTTTAAATGAATGACTCAACTTTGAATTAAAATTTGAATTTAAATAGTGAAAATGAATGTTGATATAGGTATTGTTAGTGATATGTGTGTATGACGAGTTAATCTCTGATTACATTCGAAATTTAAAACAAAATTCAAAATGAAATTATCAAATGTTCCATATCACTGACAAAATGAAACATCGCTAAAAAAAATATTATGTACATATATAAGATGAAATCAGTATATACAACAAATTTTTGGAATCGATAATTATTTCTTAATTTGAAAAAATAAATGAAAATAACTGAAAATATTATGTGACTAGTCGGTATTCAAATTTGAATATTACAAATAAATATTCAAATCAAGTAGATAAAGAAATAGTTGAATCAAAATAATTATGTTTAAAACTTGTTTTTTTTTAAGAACGTGATATGAATGTCCTATCATATTCTATTAACAGACTAAAAGTGTTACTCCCTCCATCCCATAAAAATAGTCTAGTATTCCATTTTCGTCCGTCCCACAAAGATAGTCCAGTTACTATATTTAACATATCATTAAATTTTCATTTTCACACATACCCTTAATCAATATTCTTTAAATACTAACATTTTACATGGTAAATTGAAAATTGATGATTACAATGTAAATTCTTACTATTTCAATAATAAATATACTAACTCCAACACTGATTTCTATAAGCATTAATTGACATTAATAAATCCAAGAAGGGTATAATTAGAAAACACTAACTAAATTAATGACTTAACTATATAAACTACTCATTTCTTAATATGTGTGAAATCAACCGCATGACTATCATTTTGGGACGGAAGAAGTATATTATATATACGGTGTAAAAGTGCCAACATTTTTATTGGCAAAAAATAGGGGCTGTGTAGTAATTACTTGATGTATTATAAAAATTTAAAAGAATAATTTTCAAATAGTTCTTTAAACAGGAGTCCATTTGCCAAGTTTACATTCAATTTTAATCAAATAGTCTCTCATTTTTGTAAAATAATCCAAAATTATGAAATGAAAATATCACTTTACCCTTCTATGAAAATAAAGTAATAAAAATAATCAATAATAATATATTTGGGCGGCCACCCTGCTGGGTTGAGTCCTGCAGCCGGCGGACAAGAAGAAAAATTCTTCGGCCGCCGAAAGTTTTTTTTCGACGAGTTTTTTAGTTTTTGATATATTTTGTAAAATTTGAAGGTTTATGATTTTGAAAATAAATATCAGTTTGTGATGTTACTTTCAATGTTAACCAACACTGAAACCAACATCAACCAGAGTTAAACTAAGAATATGCAGCGGACTATAAACTTAAGAACGCAGCAAATTAAATTCAGTTCACAAGTAAAAATACTTGTGAACTTGGGTGTACAAACCCGAAAATTATATTACTTTCTTCTTCACGATCAATACAAAAATATGAAGTAATATATGAAAACTAAAGTATCAAAAAACATGATACTAAATACTTGTCGCCTAGATGAAAAGATCTTCTCTGTTGGTCACGCAACTTCGAATAACTTCTTGATTTCGAACAGTGGCTCCAAGTAGCTTTTTCTTGCGTGCGATCTTCCTTGTGTTGCGTCATCTGCTCCTTCTCAAAAATCCGTGCGTAAAGTATATCGAAGGTGTCCTCTTCTCTTGGTTTTCTCTTGTCTTAAATAGACAAGAGTCCTAGAGTACTAAACTTGGTAGACAAGTTAAACAAGTTCTAAACACAATTTAAGAAACTAAATAAAATCTTAAACACAATCTAGGAAACAAATTTAGAGTCATAATTCTAGTTCCTTAATATATTTTGGGCCCAAGAAAGGTAAACAACTAAATAAGGAATTATTTCCAAGAATAAAATCCTCAACAATCTCCCCCTTTTGCCTTTCTGGACAAAATACCCAAGACGCATAATAATAATCAAAAGACTAAAAACTCCCCCTACATTAGAAACTCCCTCTAAATGAAGTAACCATTGTTTAAAACAAACAAAAACGAACCACATTCACAGCAGCGTCTTCTACATTCTTCTCCCCCTTTTTGTTCTGAAAGCAATAGGACCTCAAACAAACGAGTCCCGAAGCGCCTGGTGTTGTGCAACCTGATTATCAAACAAAAAAAATCTGGGCTAGAACAACCGAAGCAGAAAAATGAACCATGTTGGTACTGATGTTGGGAATATCAGAACCAACACCAGACATGACACCAGCTCGAAGAGGTACCTCGGTTCCTAAATATGGTAATCAGAGTCTGCTTCACAAAACCATCAACGGGGATTTGACGCTCAACAATCATGCCTCGATTTTGAGATTACAAGAACATCTCTTCAGCTTCACTCATCAAGAACCTCGTGTAGATTGGTTCCATGTCTTCAATCTCGACGGCTTGAGACGGAGCCTCATCAGAGCTAGCAGAGTTGTCGGAGGCAGTTGTTGACATTGGTGCACTGACAGATGGAACATTGTCAGAATTGAAGTTTGGAGAAGAGGCAGGATTGTCTGCAGAGGATGTTGATTTCGATGACACAACATCAGAACCAACATGGGCTGACACGGCAGCTTTGGACTTCTTCTTTTCTCTCTTTGGGTAGAATTTTCTTATTATCTAAATGCACAGCCTGTTTCCGGAGCTTTGCTAGGTGATGGTGAATTCGACATTCTGCAAGAGAATTAGAAACAATTACAAACAAAAAATCGAGTGTCGTAGGCAGTAAAATTTGGAGAAAGAAAAAGTAAAAACCTTAACTTTGTCAATATGAAAAATTTGTAAGCAATAGATAAAAGAAGGGGATGAATAAAGTAAAGTTAAAAAATAACTCCCCCACTATTTATCAAAATAGGACACACGATCTCTATGCTTAAATAGGCCACTATCTCTTAATTGGAGAATAAAATCATAAATCCCAACTACAAATTAAAACCGAGATACAGCTAGATTTTTATAAACCATCACCATAGTTGAACAAAGCCTTTACAAAGCAATTTTTCACTCACCAAATCAATATCTTAATTACCTGTCCAACCGTCCGATTACAACTCCACTGAAACACGCGGTTAGCAAGATTCAAGACAAGATTAAGAGAATTCAAGATAGTCACGAACACAAACAACAGAATACATAGAAAGATGGCATTTTCACTAAGTATGAATGTCCTACGGGATGCCTAAAATTCATGACCTAAAAAAGATTATACAAAAACACATTATGATTTCAGTGACTTGATCCGATGTTGCTTTTTATTACTGATAACATTATTAACCAACATTGCCTTAGGTGAAGTCAATGGAAACTTACCCCTTAACCCAAGTTAATGACTACGTCAAGATCACTCAAGAAGGTGAAATTTAAAAACTGGATCAAATTGAATCCATATTTTCTTCATCCTTTTAGGGAATTGAATATTTAATCTTCAGCAATTGTTGTTAACACCTTTTGTTTTTGGACCTGGGAGAAAAACCAGTTTCTGCGGGCAAGCTCCACAATCACCTAATTGAAGAGGTTAGTCTTTTTGCCATCACTTTTATTGCAACACGGGACCTTATCGCACTTTCAACCAAACTCAATGCATTTGGATTATGTATGAAAAGAAAAATAAAAATACATGCAAAAATATACAGATTGGTCTATAGAAACTTAAGCCTTTATCTTTATTTTAGATTACAACTGACTAAGAGCCAATTTCCAATATCACTAAATAAATGAAGCAACCCTATACTTTCTGCTGAATATGAACTATAGCACGATTTAGAAAAATAGGAAGATTGACGTAATTCTATTATGAGGAGTATAGCACATAAAAATACAATAGATGAATAGTCATTCGATCTACAATTCTTTATTTGGATTTGTTCTCTAGATACATCTATTCAATAAAATTCGAAAGAAATTTCAAATATATGAATTGGGCTACATATTCAAAACCTTCTCGGCAATAATGAACCAAGCCGAGAAAGCCTAAGTTTCAAAATCTAATGTGAGGGGGACAGAGCTTCCATTTCRGGGTACAATCCTCCGCCTCAAGGCCTTCTTTTTTCCAGGAATCTGTCAATCGTAGGAGCGAACCCTAATATTCTTGCAGAATTTATAGCCGAAAAATTAAAGAATAGAGTTTCATTTCGAAAAGCAAGTTACGATCAATTCTTTCACTATTTCCCTTTTTAACGCTTGCATCCTCTGTCTTACCGCTCTTTCTGTCATATCCTTAATAGCAGAACTTTGGCTCGGAAACACAAAAGTACTGTGCGTACTTTTTTGAAAAGATTAGGCTCGGAGTTGTTGGAAGAATTTCTTCTGTCGGTGTTTCTTCTGTGTAATACTAATCGATAGGGCCTCATTGGTAAGTGCTACAAGATCTCTTGCATTGGAACCCATGGTTATGGAGCCGAATCCGTTACCAATTCAAATTGAAAATAATGTTACTGCATGGGTCGGGGTTATAAATTTTCTTTCCATATTTTTAAAACATTTCGCCATCCCAACTAGTGAATCAGTAAGATTCAGTTGTTCAATAAAATCTTTTGTATTCACAGGTTTCATCGTTCCCACCGCCTCGTACTTAATGGTTAGGTCYYAATTCTACAATGGAGCCCACAATCCAATTTATTCTTGAGTCAACCTTCTTAGTCTTTATTGGCTCGAAGCTCTTGATTTTTTTCTTCTATTACGTAGATTCATTTAATATTTCATTATGYATGAATCAATTAGTATTGATGCTTTATTACACTGTCTTTTATGAGATGACTCGTAGACCTTACATATTGGAATTGCTTCTCCTGATGGTTGGTCAAGTAACAAAAATGTTGTATTTTCTGGTTCATCATTATGGATTGGGCTAGTCTTTCTGGTCGGTATTCTTAATTCTCTCATATCTTGAACCGAAACGACCCCCCCCACCCCCCCCCCCCACCCCACGACATTTTCCACTAAGTGATTTATATGAATCGTTAAATTCTATTCCTAAAAAAATCGAAATCTATAAATCGAATTTTTATAAAAAATTTTTTAAATATTCAAACTAATAATTCTATTTTATTTAGAAGCCCTTCTTCCGACAGAAGAAATTCTTCCAACAACTCCGAGCCTAATCTTTTCAAAAAAGTACGCACATTACTTTTGTGTTTCCGAGCCAAAGTTCTAGCACAAGAAAGTCGAAGTATATACTTTATTCGATACAAACTCTTTTTTTTGCCCCAGAATAATCAAAGGAAACTAGATGGTTTCGCCAAAATAAATTCTTGTTTTGACTAAACGATTTGATTTTTGATGCAGCAAGCAGTGGAAAATAATTCTTGATTGTTGGTACAAAAAATAAAGCAGRTGATTCAGTAGCATGGGCTGCAATAAAGGCCCGATGTCATTGTGTTAATAAAAAATGGCTCGGCGGGATGTTAACGAATTGGTCCACTACAGAAACGAGACTTCAGAAGTTCAGGGACTTGAGAATGGAACAAAAAACGGGAAGACTCAACCGCCTTCCGAAAAGAGATGCGGTTGTGGTGAAAAGATAATTATTCCGCTTGCAAACATACCTGGGCGGGATTAAATATATGACAGGGTTACCCGATATTGTAATCATCGTTGATCAGCATGAAGAATATACGGCTCTGCGAGAGTGTATCACTTTGGGAATTCCAACAATTTGTTTAATTGATACAAATTGTGACCCCGATCTTACAGATATTTCGATTCCGGCGAATGATGACGCTATATCTTCAATTCGCTTAGTATTCGCATTTGTGAGGGCCGTTCTAGCTATATAAGAAATCCTTGATTAATAATAAGATAAATCACTTTTCCTTCGAAAATTCGATATATTTCTGGAATCGGTTATTATTTATGAATAGGCTTCTAAGGAGTTCTTAAAGAGCTTCATAGACAATATAGTATTAATAAAAAGCGGACTCTTTCATAAGTCAAGTAGGCAAACCTATAGGTCCTTAGTAGCGTTGACCCCAAGGGCGCCTTTGGCATCCAGGGGTCGCGGACCGACCATAGAACCCTGTTCAATAAGTGGAACGCATTAGCAGATGAAGGAGTACTCTGACTGGGCCTGGCGTTGCATATTAGAACTCATTAAAGCCCTTTTAGCATCATTATGTTCAATAAAAGGAATGAGGGAAGCTCCAATAGAAAAATATTGGAAGGGAAAAATACTTCGAAGATGAACCCGTTCCCATGCAATAGTCAGGAATTCTTGACGATATCGAGCTGGAACAACCTGTTCTTCCTGAATATCCTGATTCAACGCCAAAGAACTTCCTGCTGCTAACATATAGTATTCATCTCTACCTGGTGATAAATAAAGCAGTCGTAACCCCGTTGATCTACTTATCGTATTTTTGCCCCTCCTCGGTAGTTCCGTAGCAGGTTTTTTCGGACGTTTTCTAGGCTCAGAAGGAACCGCTATAATAACCACCACGTGCGTTTCATTCTCTTCGATCTTCTCTTTGATTGCTTTTTATGAAGTCGCACCGGGAGCTAGTGCTTGCTATCTAAGAGTTGCTCCATGGATCTCATCGGAAATGTTTGATGCTTCTTGGGGCTTCTTTGGCGACCGTGAAGTCACCGGATGAATTGCCGAGTAAATAGATCAGATCCGGACGCGACTGTTGCTCCGCGGCGCTACGGACTCGACCCGCTCCTACCCACCCTGGGGCACCATAGCATGTCGGGAATAAGGGGGGACATACTGGACGTAAGCACTCCCTTGGTTGGGGGCTGTGCCGCCCTCCCTTTCGATCGATACACAGTTGAGGAGGCCGATCACGAACGCTAGTTCCTGTTTAGTCCCCTTCATTTCGGAAGCTGTTTCTATTTCTACATCTCTTTCTTCCTCACTTTCCACCCTTTGTTCCGTT
>BMAC01000503.1:718992-766467 GCA_014905375.1 Phtheirospermum japonicum
TGGGCTTGGTCTTACTTCACCGTCGAGAAACGAAAGAAGAAAAGGGGGAATTGATCTATGGTCGATTTTGGAACAAAACAAAAAATTTTAATTTCTGCCTCGTAAAAAAAAGATTTTTTATTTTGTGGAATTAATCATTTACTTTCTTTTGGAAAGAAATTATGTACAAGCAAGCAAATATGTCACGGTTAGAGGAGTCTATCCATCGCGTATAGGCTTTAAGTTAAGGGCATCGTGGCATAACCATCGAGGTGAAGTCAGGACCTAACAGATCGAATGGAACAACACATAGACAAATAAATTTCTTGTGCTAGAACTTTGGCTCGCCTCAACGCATTTCGGGGAGAACCAGCTAGCTCTGGGTTCGAGTGGCATTTCACCCCTAACCACAACTCATCCGCTGATTCTTCAACATCAGTCGGTTCGGACCTCCACTTAGTTTCACCCAAGCTTCATCCTTGTCATGGATAAATCACCCAGGTTCGGGTCCATAAGCAGTGACAATTGTCCTATGAAGACTCGCTTTCGCTACGGCATTCTATTTCATTTGAGATTTCATAAGGAAAAAATTGATGTTAGTATGGTGTGCCACAACATCAAAACCAACATTGACTTAAACAATACACATACCGAGATCTTTTCGCAAACGAGAGAAGGTCTCTAAATCTAATGCCTTTGTGAAGATGTCAACAAGCTGATTGTCTGTTCCTATATGCTCAAGGCTAACTATCTTCCTCTCAACCAAGTCTCGAATAAAGTGGTACCAAATGTCAATGTGTTTGATTCGAGAATACTGGACCAAATTCTTCGAGATATCAATGGCACTGGAGTTATCACAGAGCACAGTCAATATTCTTCTATGTAGACCGTAATCCTCTATCATTTGGTTCATCCACAATAACTGTGTACAAGCACTTCCAGCTGCAATATACTCGGCTTTAAGAGCATCCTCTACTCCCTTGGGTTCTGTTTTGAAAAGAGACAAAGATTCTCGAGTTTTAGAACAGTTAGTAGACAAGCAAATAAATCTTACCATCTCTTTGAAATTTATTTGTCGCTTTCTTGTAGTTCTTTCATCGAGATCTCCAATGATTTGGCTCATAGAATGATTCTTCTAAATTCTTGAAGGAATATTTCTCTGATGTAAGTCAATGGGTTCAGCTGGATCTTCCATATGTGGATCAAAATCTGATTCTGGAGAAGCTTGAGTAGATGTTGGGTTTGATGTTGTGTTACCAGAACCATCATCGATACCAACATCACTCGTTTCTCCAGTTTCAACACCTGCACTTTCATCTATACCAACCGTGACATTATCTTGAGGATATTGATCATAAACCAGATCATCCTCCTCAGCAGGTTTAAAACCACTCATCAAATCATCAAACTTGACGTTAACCGACTCAATCATGCAACACGTTCTAAGATTAAATAATCTATATGCATGACTATTTCGAGAGTATCCCATGAAAACATATTTATCACTCTTTGATGCAAGATGATTTCTGTCATTTAGCACATAACAAATGCACCCAAAAATATGAAAATAACTCAAATTTGGCTTTTTGTCCATCAATAATTCATAGGGAGTAACACAAGACCCTGGTCTAAAATACACCCTATTAATTATATGGCATGCAGTGTTCATTACTTCTGCCCAAAAACGTTTAGCAACCCCATTTGAAATAAGTATAGTCCTAATTATTTCTATGAGAGATCTATTTTTGCGTTCGACTATCCTATTTTGTTGGGGGGTGATGGGTGAAGAAAACTCATGAGTTATACCAACTTTGGAACAATATTTTGAAAAGGATGCATTCTCAAATTCCTTCCCATGATCAGACCTTATTCTACCTATACTCACACCAAAACTTACACACAACCTTTTTGCAAGTTTTTTAAATGCTTCGAAAGTCTTAAATTTTTCTTTTAAAAACTCTACCCAAGTAAAGCGGGAAAAATCATCTACAAGCACAAGAACATACCTTTTACCACCAAGGCTCTCAACTTCAAGTGGTCCCTAAAGGTCCATATGAAGAAGTTCGAAACAATATGAGGTAGTGAGACTTTGTACTATTAGATGTGGAACCCTGACTTTCTTACCTTTCCGGCATGCCTCGCAAAGTGGAATGTTTTTAGTGTTGAGCTTAGGTAGTCCAATCACAGCATCCTTTTTGACCAAACTCTCCAACATCTTGTACTTGACATGCCCAAATTTTTGATGCCACACCTCACCATCACTTAGTTGAGACAATTTGCAAAAGGCATCACTATTGATTTGATAGCAGTTATCTGAAGTCCTCTGACCGTTGATGATACACGGTCCTTCTCCTCATAGACTTCACATTTCTCACGGTTGAATTTGACACTAAAACCACCGTCGCAAAGTTGACTTATACTTATCAAGTTCGCAGTAAGTCCTTCTACCAGCAACACATTTTTCAGAGTTACAACGCCGGGAACATGGAGAGTTCCTTGGACAATGATTTGGCCATTTGCGCCTCCACCATATTTTACTTTTCCACCTCAAAATCTGACAATGTTAGAAAGTAATTCTTTTGATCCGGTCATATGCTTCGAGCATCCACTATGAAAGTACCAGGCTCCAGGGACGTGGGATTTCAGGGAGGTATGGATCATATTGCACTTGATATTATTTTTCTTGACCCACACTTATTTGAACCTGGTGTTGGTATTGATGTTGGTAACATGGGAACCAATATGAGATTCAGCAGTCAGCTTCGACCTTTTAAAATGAGCTTGTTTGTCAACAAGGTTCTAGCAGTATGGTCGTATGTGACCTGGTTCACCACAGTGATGGCACACGTATTGTCTTCTTCTTCTCTTGTGGCATTTGGTTGACTTCACTTTTTGACTTGAATTTGGCTTTTGAACATGCTTGTATCCAATCCCGTGTTTTGAACAATCCGGGATACTCGATTCCAGAATCTCATCCACCTTGGTCTTGACTTTGTTGAGGTTTGTGAGGGTTTCTTGGACCTTCTTCAACTCGGTCTTTACTCGTTCTAGCTCATCATCCTTTTTGGTGAGGGATGACTCCAATCAGACAATTATATTCAGTTGGTCATCCTTTTCCTGAGTCAGTTTGTCCACCTCGATTTTAAGATCCTTGACTTTGAGTACTTGTTTTGCCCAACTAGCAAGTAATTATTTATGCTCAATGCACATCTTCTCGTACTCGTCAAGAGATTCATCATCCTCTGTATCTATAATACTTAGACAAATAAGGGTCAGTACTTAAGGTTAAGTAACCCGCTCTAGATGCAATTGTAAAATTTGAAGGTCTATGGTTTTGAAAATAAATATCAGTTTGTAATGTTGCTTTCAATGTTAACCAATACTGAAACCAACATCAACCAGAGTTAAATTAAGAATATGCAGCGGACATATAAACTTAAGAACGCAGCAAATTAAATTCAGTTCACAAGTAAAAATACTTGTGAACTTGGGTGTACAAACCCGAAAACTATATTACTTTCTTATTCACGATCAATACAAAAATATGAAGTAATATATGAAAACTAAAGTATCAAAAAACATGATACTAAATACTTGTCGCCTAGATGAGAAGATCTTCTCCGTTGGTCACGCAACTTCAAAAAACTTCTTGATTTCGAACAGTGGCTCCAAGTAGCTTTTTCTTGCGTGCGATCTTCCTTGCGTTGCGTCGTCTGCTCCTTCTCAAAAATCCGTGCGTAAAGTATATCGAAGGTGTCCTCTTCTCTTGGTTTTGTCTTGTCTTAAATAGACAAGAGTCCTAGAGTCCTAAACTTGGTAGACAAGTTAAACAAGTCCTAAACACAATCTAAGAAACTAAATAAAATTTTAGACACAATCTAGGAAACAAATTTGGAGTCCTAATTGTAGTTCCTTAATATATTTTGGGCCCAAGAAAGACAAACAATTAAATAAGGGATTTTCCCAAGAATAAAATCCTAAACATATTTGTTTTATCATATTTTAAAATTATCGCTATATGTCAGAATTTCTTACTATATGTCTGTAAGTCTTTTACTTAATGTCCAAAATATCTTCCGATCACCAGAAAAACTCTTACTATATGTCCCGAATTTTCTACTTTATGTTTGAAACTTCTTAATGCTATATCTCCGAAAAGTTCTACTTAATGTAAAAAAAAAAAAAAAAATCTGGTCACCGGAGTTTCTTACTATATTTTTGAAATTTTTAACTATATGTCTAAATATTTCATAATTAATATCCAAAGCTTTCTTACTTGATAGCAAATATTTCTTATTTGATATGCAAATGTTGTTATGTATTTCTTGCATTTAAACATATATTTCCTTTCTTTTTTTTTTTTTGCCGAAAAAAAATCTTATTTGATAGCAAATTGTTGTTATGTATTTCGTACTTAATAGAATAATAGATAATTTCTTTCTTTATAGTGAAAACTCTTACTTATGTTCGAAAAGGTGAGAATTTTTCTTACTTTATATCCGTAAAAATAAGAAAATATTTTACTGAATGTCCAAATATTTTTTATTATATAGTGAAATTTCTTGTTTTATATACGAATATATAAAAAATTCTTACTTTATATATAAAGCAAGGTTTTTTATTTTCTTACTTCTTATTTTTTTTTACTTTACATGAAAAATTCTAACTTATACTTTTTGGGCAAAAAGCAAATTCTTGGAAAAAAAAAAAAGTAACTACCAGAAGATTTTTCCAGCATATACTAACAGGAAAAATCGTCATCAACAATGGCCTGCGGCGGCAGATGGATAGACAGGGTGGGTGGGGTAATGGTGATGGTGATTATTGATATTATTATCATATTATTTATATTAATATTATTATTTTAATAAAAGATAAACTTGTAATTGTATATTAAAAATTGAAAATTTTGAACATTTATATAATTATTTATAGTATTTGATAAAAGTATTTTTCGTTACGACCCTAATACCAAGATATCAATTTACACAACTACTCGGACAAGTTCTCTCACACACACAGTAATGTTGCCTTCGATGTCGCTTTTAATGTATGCTGTAAAGAATGAAAAGTTGATGTCAAGAACAAAATCCAACATGATAGATAGGATCCATTTGCCCTACTCCCTTTGGAATTCATGTGTATTTTGGATTTCTCCGAGAATGTTAACAATATATATATATATATATATATATATATATTGCACAAAAGAATATATACCACAATTCAGTGTTTATAAATGTCCAACTTTTGCGATAGTCAAGCGACACTAAGAAAAAGAAAACCAAATCATACAAAGGCTTATTACACACTCATTTTGAGACCAGCTCTGTAATATAATAATAAACATAAAAATTGTAATCCGAATCCATCCAATTATTGCCCACATAGAAAAAAAGTAAAAGAAAATGACAAAGATATCTTGGGAAGGTTCATGCATGGGAAAAAAGTGATAAAGAGAATGGGCTTCGTTTAGATGAGGAGTGGGGTAATTTGATCTCACGTTTCTTTGTTAGGGCAACTTCTTCTTCTTCTTCTTTTTTTAATCATAAAACGCAGATTTTGTGATATTTAATACTTTATGCTTGAAAGTCTTGTGGTGTCTCATCGTCCTCATTGTTTAGTTGGATTCTTGGACACATTCTCACAACAAGAAGAGTGACAAGACATATAAAATCTAATAACACTAGTCCACTAAATTACAGAAGATTATTGGCTCCAAATCCTCTGTCCCAGTTTTGTAGAGTATGTTTCATCTAACTTGGTGGGTTTTCTTTTTTTTCTTTTTTTTTTTAAATATGTTACACAAAATGCAAAATTCAAATCATGAGAATAGTAAAGAATAAAGGACAAGGAGACACATGACAATTACCCATACCACACCAGAAATCAGGGTGAAACTTAAAAAGATACAAAATCTATTTATTACTTAGGCCTTGCCCTAGGGTGTCGATTCAGGCCATGGTGTCGTGTTCATGTTTGATCGGGCAATTTCGTGTTATTTTCAAAAAAATGTGAAAATAAAAATATAACACACATAACTACATTTCAAACAAATTAGCAGCATCGAATCAGATCAGATCATATTCGAGTCATGTATGTCCGTGGTTTTCCCCGAAAAAAAATAATAATAATATTTCGCGACGATTAAGGTAAAAATATAGAGGAAGAACAAAACATTGCTATTTATTACCTTAGTCTGTCTCAACCCCAAGGTACCACATTTTCTGAGTATGGGCATACTTGTTCAACCCAATTGAGGGGGTAAAAAGAAAAAGAGGAAAAACATTGTCTCACGGTGAGACAAATGTTTAAACATAAATTTTATCACTCGAAGTAATAAGTGATACATTTTGTACAAATACTTTTTATTTATATTAATCAAAATGTGACCATCTCAGAGTAGTTTTTGTGAACGAAAAAAACAAAAACAAAACCCCAATAATAATGCAATTTCAGTCAATTAATTTTCATAAATCCGTGAGACCAGGAGGGCCCTTTCTATCATTTAATGTCCATGATAGGGATATAATTCAATCAAAAACCTTCTTGTTTCATTTTTTTGCTAGAAGAAGATGATAAACAACACAAGGCAAGCACAAACTTCATCATGCTAAGCAAAACAATCACATTATTCCTCTTATTTCTCACCACATTCTTATTTCCCCCAGTCTCTCCTTTGAACCATGAAGGCCTTTCTCTTCTGCAATGGCTTTCGGCTTTCAATTCTTCGTCCTCGTCCAGTCACTTCTCCTCGTGGGACCCCACTGCTCAAACTCCATGCAAATGGGATTTCATCAAATGTACGAAAAACCACTCCGTATCCGACATAACCATTACCTCAATCGATCTCCCGACAACATTCCCAACTCCGTTATTATCCTTCAACTCCCTTAAAGTCCTCGTAATTACAAATTGCAACCTCACCGGCCAAATCCCATTCACAGTCGGAAATTTTTCATCTCTCGTCACTTTAGACCTCAGCTTAAACAGCTTGACAGGTGGCATACCGCCCGAAATCGGGAATCTATCAGTTTTAAAGCAACTATCGTTGAATTCGAATTTCCTGCAAGGAGAAATCCCGAAAGAAATAGGGAACTGCACAGAACTGCAGCAACTCGAACTGTATGATAACCAGCTCGTCGGGAGAATCCCGGCAGAGATAAGCCGGTTATGGGCCCTCGAAATCTTTCGGGCCGGGGGCAATATCGGGATAAACGGAGAAATCCCGTCTTGGATATCAAACTGCACGAAGATGGTCTTTTTTGGTCTCGCGGATACTGGGATCACGGGCCGGGTACCAAAAAGTTTCGGCGGGCTAAAAAATCTCGTGACCCTTTCGATATACACGGCGAATCTGACAGGTGAAATCCCTTTAGAATTGGGAAATTGTTCGAGTTTAGAAAATTTGTTCGTATATCAAAACCAAATCACCGGCGAAATCCCATCGGAAATCGGGTTTCTCAAGAATCTCGAGAAACTTTTATTGTGGCAAAATAAATTAAATGGGAAAATCCCTGGATCGCTCGGGAATTGTTCGGGTTTGAAAATAATCGATTTTTCGTTAAATTCTCTCGCCGGAGAAATTCCTTTTTCGTTTCGTGATTTAGGCAAACTCGAAGGGTTTCTGTTGTCAGAAAATCGTATTACGGGGGTAATACCGCAATATATCGGCAATTTATCAAATTTGAGACAGATCGAATTGGACAACAACAACATTTCTGGTGAAATACCAACTAATATCGGGCTTCTAAAAGAACTAACTCTTTTCTTCGCCTGGCGAAACCAAATCATCGGTGAAATTCCAAACGAGCTGGCGAATTGCGAAAAGCTTCAAGATTTGGACCTTTCTAATAATTTCCTCACGGGACCCGTTCCCAAGTCATTATTTAATCTCGGAAATCTAACCAAGCTTTTGTTGATCTCTAATCGGCTTTCCGGTAAAATCCCACCGGATATCGGCAATTGCAGCGGTTTAATCCGATTACGGCTAGGATCGAATAAATTAGACGGCGAGATTCCTTCGGAAATCGGGATGTTAGAGAATTTAAGGTTTCTTGAGCTGTCTGAAAATTTGTTTAGCGGCAAAATCCCTTCCGAAATAGGTAAATGCGAAAAGCTCGAAATGGTTGATTTGCACGAAAACGAGCTTCGAGGAGATATACCTCTCTCTTTCGTCTCTCTGATCGAACTTAACGTTTTGGATGTTTCGAAGAATTTTATAATGGGCAACATCCCAGAGAACATAGGTAACCTCAAATCACTGAACAAACTAGTGCTGAGTGAAAATCAAGTCTCTGGGGCAATTCCTCGAACACTTGGCGGGTGTAAAGATTTGCAGTTGCTCGATGTGAGCAGCAACAGGCTCAATGGCTCAATCCCAGATGAAATTGGTGAATTACAGCAATTAGACATACTCTTGAACCTGAGTGCGAATTTTCTCACGGGCCCGATCCCGGAGAGCTTTTCGAATTTCTCGAAGCTCGACGCCATGGATTTATCTCACAACATGTTGGTTGGGAGCCTGCAAATCCTCAGCAATTTAGATAATCTTGTTTTTTTAAATGTTTCGTACAATAATTTTTCTGGGTCGATTCCAAATTCAAATTTCTTTCAGACCCTCCCAAACAGCACGTTTATTGGTAACCAATTTCTCTGTTTTACCAAGAACATGTGTAACCCTAATCAGGAAATTCACAGAAGGAAATGGGAATATATCACGATCCTCATTGTGCTCATCGTCATCGTTTCTTCAATTATAGTCTCTGCGTTGATAATATTCTTCTACAACAGAGCACAAAACACAATTGTCAAGAAAACGGACGAGGCGAAAGGGCAAAAATGGAATTTCACACCATTTCAAAAGCTAAGCTTCTCCGTAGACGACGTCGTTTCGAAACTTTCCGACTCTAACATTGTCGGAAAAGGCAGCTCGGGCATAGTATACCGTGTCGAGATCCCGACGGGACAAGTCATCGCAGTAAAAAAGCTATGGCCCAAGAAAAAAGGGAATATTCCTCAAAGGGATTTATTTTCAGCCGAAGTTAACACGTTAGGGTCGATAAGGCATAAAAACATCGTACGATTTCTAGGATGTTGCGACGATGGAAAAACGAGATTGCTTTTGTTTGATTACGTAAGCAACGGGAGTTTATCGGGATTGTTGCATGACAAGAAAATGTTCTTGGATTGGAATACGAGGTTTAATATTGTAATGGGAGCTGCTCAGGGATTGGCTTATCTTCACCACGATTGTATACCTCCGATTGTTCATCGGGATATCAAGACCAATAACATTTTGGTGGGCCCACTTTTTGAGGCCTTTCTCGCAGATTTCGGTCTGGCGAAGATCGTAAATTCTCCGGAGTCAAGAGGTTCGGACGTTGTGGCGGGATCGTACGGCTATATAGCTCCAGGTAACTACGTTTTATCGATAAATTAGTAATAACTTTAGATTTGTTTATTATGCTTTAATGGTTTGAATGTGATGTACAACTAAAGCACTTTTACAACTTATTTACCAAGCACTCGCTTTTAAACTTATTCACCTTTTTAGCTTTTATTTGCAAATACTGCCAACTTCTGATTCTTAACTACTTTTAATTAGCTTATGTTATAGTAAGTCGCTTTTTCTAACATTGAAAAAAAATTCACTTAATGTCGGTAGAATACGGCTATAGCTTGAAAATCACGGAGAAAAGTGACGTATATAGCTATGGCATTGTTCTACTAGAGGTCTTAACAGGAATGGAACCGATCGATCCTCGAACCCCGAATGGGAAACACATTGTTAGTTGGGTTTACGAAGAACTTAGAACGAAACGTAACGATTTTACATCAATTGTCGATCAACGGCTACTCTTAGAGTCGGGGACACAAACGGAAGAGATGCTTCAAGTACTTGGGATAGCTCTGCTTTGTGTGAACCCTTCTCCGGATGAACGGCCGACATTGCGGGATGTGATTGCGATGCTCGAAGGGATCAAACACGAGAACGGGGAGTTTGAGAAACAGAAAAACGAAATGGTTTCGGACCCAAGAGCAGAAATTCGTAGTTCGAGTTTTTCCAGGTTGTCTAAACCTCTTATCAGATCACCACATTCTTGTTGAGCTCATGTTGTGTGTAGTATAGTTCATTTTTTTGTCAAGCTGTATGAAGTTGTGAATATTCTTTATGTACCAAATTCTAAATGAAATTAGAGGTTATTTCAAATATTCACTTGAGAATTATATATATATTTTTTCAAAACAATACCCTATTGAGTTAGCAATATGTAATATATATTAGGGGGTATTTGAATTTTTTGAAAGATAGTAAGGGTTTTCTGTATTAATTAGACTAAAACCCAAGGGTAGTTTTTGTAATTAACTCTTCATCAGCAGACCAGATGCAAATAATCTAGGAGTAGGGATCAAAATTAATAACAATAATTATAATTATATTATTGTTGTTGTTGTTTTTATTAAGTACAAAAAGTAGTTGTTTCAATAAGCAGCATAGATCAGACAGACAAAAAAGAGTAATTAAATAATTGTAAACTACATTTAGCAGAAAACTGTCTCCATTTGGTTAATTACAAATAAAAATTTGTTCCCCAATGGGGTCCTGAAACAGAATGGTTGCTTTCACTTCCATGCAAAGTATGTGAAAAAGCAGAGATAATGAAAAAAAAGTCATAGTGGTGACAAGATCATGGTTGTTGGCTGGCAATAATCTAATGGAACTTAGCATCATGTCATGGGAAGCAAATAGACCATCATTCTCCATCAATTCATCTAAAACATCTCCTTACCAGTAAAGATGAAGTGACTTGCATGTTCTTAAAAGCTACATATTCTTTCAAATCAATACCCTCCTATTGAGGGAGAAATTTGTAAAATAAAAATAAATATTAGGGGTTATTTGAATTTCTTAAAAGACCAGATGCAAATAATCTAGAAGCGGGGATCAAAATTAATAATAATATAACATTATTATTATTATTACCACCACTGCTACTATAAGCAGCTTAAGTCCCACGGGAGTAAGAGTATTCCTAACTAGGGATGTCAATGGGGGCGGGCGGGAGTTACCCTTACCTCCGCACCCATCCCCGCTTGAAAATATTGCCTCCATCCCGCTTCAAATTAGGCAGGTATCCTAGTTTCCATTCCCGCAGGTATATTAGTTGTCATCGCCCTTTACCACAATACCATTTTACTCTTCCCCCTGCAATACTTGCTTCATACCCATTCGTACCCACCCCATATCAATTATTACTATTTAAGAATATTAATACAAATAAATTCATAGGGCATGATTTTTAGGTCAACTTACATATAAAGAAAGAAAATTAAAAGAAAGTTTAAAAAGCATGACAAACACTTAATATATGATATTCAAAAATGGTAAAAGTATAAAATTTTAATATTTAATTAATAATATGCGGGTTTCAAAAGGGAACGGGTATTCGCAAATACGACATTATCCACATCCTCGTACTCGCCCCTGCAAAACCTCACAATTTCATACCCGTTCTCATCCTCATCCCCACCTATCCCCATCAGGACGAGAGCGAATGCATGCCTATTTTAACTAGGTTCATTACCATCCCTACTCCTACGATTTTTTAGAAGATGTTCTTTTAGTACTTTGATTTAGAGAGTGATAATTTAGAGTGAGAATTGTTTAAATTTAAGAGTAAATTATTCACTTTTATGTTTCTTAATTTTAACAAAAATCATAATAGTATCTCCAATGCAATAATGTTAAAAGTGAAAAAATTGACACATGTAATAAAAATAATTATGTGGCACATTAAATATTTGACATTGTCAAGAGTAAATTACTCTTGACAATGTCTACAATTAATTTTAAAGATATCTTCCAATCATGTTATTTCTCTCTCTTTATTTTTTATAAAAATAAATTATCACATATATAACATTAACATTGATGCATTGGAGAATTTTTTTTTATAAAATGTTAATGTCATTTACCACCTATGATCAATTAACACTATTGAACAAGAATACATCTTTTGAGGGAGTAATTAACAATAATTATAAGCTACATTTAAGCAGAAAACTGTCTATATAAAAAAAAATGTTCCCTACTTGGGCCCTGAAAACAGAATGGTTGCTTTCACTTCCATGCAAAGTATGTGAAAAAGCTTGGATTGTGAAAAAAGTCATAGCGGTGACGAGATCATGATTATTGGCTGGCAATAATCTAATGGACAAATGGATCATCATTCTCCATCAATTCATCTAAAACATCTCCTTATCAGTAAAGGTGAAGTGACTTGCATTTTCTTGAAAGCTACATATGTTGTTTTTTGTGGTGTTGGTGTATTAACATTGGGAGGATTACAAAGATTTGTCCTAATTACAAAAATAAAATAATAATAATAATAATAATAATAATAATAATAAATAACAACAACAACAACCTATATACATTTGCCTCCATCAATTCTCTAGTAGATGCCGAAATCCTAATGTGAGAAATGCAATTACAATAATTAAAAATAATAATAAAAATAAGAAATGAATGTGCCCGGAAAACAATAATATGTACAGCATCCTTTAAAATCAACAACGATAAGAATAAACTAAATCGTAAAAATTATAATATGAAACGTAACAGAGCTACCAGTAGCCATTTCTGTAGTTAAATTCCGGAAATGAACTTACATTTATGAAGTTGAAAATAACACAAATGTAACATAAGTTAAATTCGTGCACCTCCAACCAATGTTGACGTCGTCGTCTCAAGGGAAATTTAAATGCCTTTAGTTATTTATACCTTCACTTCAGGATTCCACTTTATACTGCATCCAATACTAGCGATAGAGAAAGAAGTTGAGGGTTACCTCATCAATCCGATTATATGCTTTAGGTATAATTACAAAACTACCCCAGTTGTTTAGCCTAATTACAAAAGAACCCCGCCATTTTATTTTTGCCTTATAAAATTGCGCCCTCAAGAGGAGTCAATAGGGGGCTACTTGCTAGGTAAATCGTAAATACAAACCTCGGGGGGTTATTTGTAATTTTTGGAGATAAGTGAGCATTTTTTGTAATTAGACTAAACCTCAGGGGTAATTTTGTGATTAACCCTATGTTTTATGACGAAATTGACGAAAGCATAACTAGTAGAAGGAATGAATACCTGGGCTTCTGAATGGATGACACAGGTTGTCCACTTAAAACACTGTCTATCGCTAAGCTCAAGTCCCTAAAATTAAGTATCCGGAAGATTTTAAGCGCGAACAAATTAATGTTTTTTATCGGTATCTTTGTAAACTAAAAAATTGCAAAAACTCACCTTCCTGTGACGCTTACATTATTACCGGGCCGTGAATCATCAAACTGACCATGGTAAACTAACTCAAACGGCCTACCACCATCCTGTCACAAAATTTACAAAATAAATAGGTCGAGCTAACATCAATTTCATTATTTTTTTCAGCATAGCTAATAATAATTACCTTTTTAAATAAGAAAAACTCAGGTGTGCAAACAGCTCCGAAGTTTCTTGCCACCTCTTGGGACTGTAGAATAGAATTAGATCAATTTATGAGTATTAGAAAAAAAAAATCAACATCAAGCATACCACATTATAAACAGCTACTAACATTACAAAACATGTTAATACAAGAAAACTGGTCTTGTTATCCATTGATGAATGCTTACCTCATCATAGAGATATGGGAAAGGATAGTTAAATTTCTTAGCTTCCTCAGCCATAAAATAAGGCCCGTCCTGTGAGGATATTTAATGTTAATTAATGTTGGACAAATCATTCAATTAATATTTAAACATTGCTCATATATGAAGATGTAAAAGTCATCTGAACCTTAGGATGTGTAGTTACAGAGTTTGATGAAATTGCTATCACTGCTAGCCCTTTCTGCCCCAGGAGAGACACATAAATAAACTTTAGTATAGATTCTTTTTCTTTCTTTTTTTTTTTTTTTATTTGGCAAATTTATATCGAGGGCAAAACAACAAAAGTAACAGAACGTGAACCAGTTAATAAAAACTTACCTCCATGTACAAGTTTGAAAGCTTTGCAATATCTTTCTTCAGATGTATAACGTATGGGCAATGGTTGCAGATAAACATTACCTGCACAACCCCCAATTTTTCTTTTTAGGAAAATCACTAACTAACTAATTCGACCTTAAATTCAAAAATACAATAATATCCAAAATATTCAAATCCTTTACACAAAATTAAATTGAATTTAAAAAAAAAAAAAAACATATAATTACCAGCAATGCCGGGTACTCTTCAAATTCGTCCAGTTTCCACACTTTCCCTGTGAGAGGTTCCAGAAGCTAAACTCAAAAATCGCAAACGATAAACAAATCAGAAATCATCAAAGGACAATTCATATATTAATAAATTTCATCTCTTGCATTTTTCACTAGTGTTTAACTAAAATAAATAAAAAATAAAAAACACACACAGACCTCGAAATCCGGTGCTGTGAAACCAAGAGAGACCCCTTTGGGCGGACACACACCGTGGGGCCCTATAGGTTTTTTGGATTTATTTCTGTATGTATCCATACGCAATAGTGTAAGTTATGAACTGAGAATATTTGTGGGACAGAGAAGCGGACGACGGAGGAAGGAGACGAAGTTAAGCAGCTATTATACCTTAACTGATAATTTCTCTTTTTAAAATTTTTGGAATTAAAATATTTCCCTCTCTATCTTTTCGGCTTTTCCAAACCTAATATTTTGATGTTGGGGACGTTTGTTATAAGGTAGTCATGGGCTAAACATTTCATGTGTTTGTTTCAAGGAAAATGAAAGAAAACTTTATCGTCACTTTTATTCTCTTTCTCTTTCAAATCACCTTTCTTCCCTTCGAATCTAACCCTTCATTTGCATCTCATCCCGATTACCCGATTAGGTGATTAGGTTTTTACAATTTTTTTAGGTCACGAATAATATTAGTTTTTACAAATTTTTCCAGGTTGGTAGCGATTAGGTTTTTACAATTTTTTCAAGTCGCGAATAAGTGTTATTTGGGTTTAGGTTTTTACAAATTTTTTCAGTCGATAGCGATTAGGTTTTTACAAGTTTTTCAGTTCGTGAAGAAGTATTATTTGGAATTTAGGTTTTTACAATTTTTCCAAAGTTATGTTTTTACAAATTTTTCCAGTTCAATAACGAAGAATTTGATTTGATTGGGTTCAAGATTTTTTTCAAATAGTTGCAGTATGTAGGTTCAAGCCAATAGTATTTAGATTTTAATTCGAGAATTTAGTTTTGGGTTGATTGGGGTTTTTACAAATTTTTCCCGGTTATGTTTTTACAAATTTTTCCAGGTCGATAAGAATTTGGTTTGATTGGGTTCAAGATTTTCTTCAAATAGTTACAGTGTTTTAATTCGAGAATTTAGTTTTTTTACGTAGGATTTGGTTTCCATTAGAGGTTTTATAATTTTCAATAGTATTTGGGTTTTAATTCGAGAATGTAGGTTTTTACCACTGTTTAGGTCGATAGAATCGGTAATATTTGGGTTCTATCAGAGGTTTACAACTGAATATGAATGCGGCGGTTTTCTTCAGATAAGTGTTCGTATATTTATAAATTTCTTGGATTGTTCGTATATTTATAAATTTCTTATAGTGATCGTATTTTTTAAACATTTATTCTTTAAATAGGTAGTTTTATAAATTCCCCTTTGTTTTATTTCTTGTTTCGGCCAAGCATGTGTCAGTGAAAATTACAGGAAATACCGACTTAACTTTTTCTTTTAGAATTTACGTAACTTTTTCTTTTACAATTTTACGATACGTTAAAAGTTTTTATAATTATGCCAGTTTTTTTTTTTTTAATTTATTACCTATATTTTAGGTTTTTCTTTGATTTTATCGCCACCTTTATTCTCTTCAAATCACGGTTCTTCCCTTTAAATTCACTACTTTTCATCTCAATCATCCACTGGTTAATTGAAATATACAAAATAAACTTTTTATCTCCAAACTTTTGTGTCGAAATATAAAAAAAGAAAAAAAAAATCAGGGTTGATATATAGTATAAAAAAGGGGAAAAATAGTTTTTGCGTTGATATATAATTTTAAAAAAGAAAAAAAAAACTAGTATTTGGGTGGATATATAGTTTTTCAATGGTATATAGTTTCAAATTAATTGAAATATACAAAACAAAACTTTAATCTCCTAAAAAAATTTCACCGATTGAAAAAAAGAGTACTTGGGTTGATATATAATTTTTCAAGTCGCAGTATTTAGGTTGATATATAGTTTCAAATTAATTGAAATATACGAAATAAAACTTTTATCTCCTAAAAGTTGATACATAGTTTTAAATTGATTGAAATATACAAAATAAAATTTTTATCTCTAAAAAAATCAAAGGGCGATATTTGGGTTCAAGTCAGTTAATTGATATAAGGTTAATTTTAATTGATATATCTCTTCTGATTAAAATATAAAAAGTATTTTTTTTTCAATTCGAGGATTTAAGTTAATATATCTATATAATATGAGTTGACACTGATTACCTAATTTAGTTGATCTATCAAAATTTAGATTGATAGCGAAAATTTGGGTTGAAGTAACTCGTTGTTGATATATGGTGAAAACCTACAAACTTTTTCAAGTGGGTTGATATATGATATTTTGGGTTGATATATAATTGGGTATTTGGGTTGATATATATACTAGAAATATTTTATAATTTTTTTCAAGTCGATAACGAATAATTTGGGTTGATAAGGAATTAGTTATGAAAGCGGTTCATAGTAAATTTATAAATTTCTTGGAGTGATCGTGTTTTTAAACTTTTATTTTTTAAATATGTAGTTTTATAAATTCTCCTTTAGTTTTGTTGGTATTTTCATGAAAGATGCTTAAGAATTAGTTGTTTTTTTTAATTTTTTTAACTAGATTAATTATGGATATATGATGTATTAGGGGTGTGCAAAACTAGCTCGGAACGAAAATTCGGACCTGAAAAACCCGGACCGAACTGGATTATCACCGGTCCGGTATACGGTCCATAAAAATGGGGTTTTTCGGGTTTCGCTCCAAACTCGTAATTTTTCGGTACGAACTGGAATTGGACCGGTTTTCCAAAAAAAAAAATATTATAATTAAAAAAAAATCAAAAAACCAGTCCAAACCGGTTTTGACCGGACCGGAATATCCGTTCCCGATCCGGTCTCCAGTCCAAAAGTTTCCAAAATTCTGGTCTACCGGTTCGGATTGGGACCGTAAATTTCGGTCCGGTTCAAGGACTTCCAAATTTCCGGTCTACCGGATCGGGACGTAAATTCCGTTTCGATCTGGACCAGTTGCACACCCCTATAATGTATCATGTGTATTTTGGGAAGTTATGAAAATTAGTCATTATTTCTCAATCATTTCTTCAACTATCTTTCCTGTTTTATTTTGGAGAAGTTCTACGGTGCCGTCAAGGTACCATTCCTCATCTATTATCAATCATTTGATCAATTTAAAGTTATAAATATTAAAAGATGGACGGATGTAAATGCACGGATGAGGGGCATGGTATCGTGAAAGTACCGTAGTCATTTCCTTTATTTTGAAACTATTATACAAATTATAGAAAATGTATAATTGCATTTATAACAAATGCACATGTTATGCCACTATTGAGACAAATATAAAGGCATAATTTGGGATTTCAATTTCAACCTTGTCTATTTATGGTGAATATTATGAATAAGTTGATATATTTAGGGGGCGGTTTTCAACATGGAATGTTAAGAATTCTAGTGAATATTTATTTTGTGGAATTGTATAGATTCCATGGATAATTTTATGAATTCCATTGAATTCTAATGGAATTATATGGAAGTATATTATAGAATTATGTGGATTTTGGTAGAATTCTTTAATGTATTGGAACTATTATAACTCTTTTTTACAATAATAATTATCACAATTTAGGAGAATGTACAAATCGCAATAATAGTATTTATTGTGCAATATGATCATTAAAAATACGAACTATGAAGAAATAATACATAATATTATATTACCAGTTTTTTAAAAAAAAAATTCTTCAGATAATCAATTTTAAAATTAATTATATTATAAATTTGGCAATATTGATCTTTTCTCTTATTTTATTTTTATTACAAGATGAATGCTATGTCTTCCTACTCAATAAGTAAAAAAAGATTAATTTAGAAAAATAAAAAAACTACGATTATAAAAATATAAAGTTTAACATTGTCTTTTTTCTTAAATAGAGGAATATTTAATAATTTTATAAACTAAAATAAATAAAATTAATAATAAGTTCTCATTATAATTTATGTGCAAATATGATAATGTGATTAATGTAATCATTGTTATATCATATTATATTGTAATATGATGATTTTTAAAAAAAATTCAAGATGAAATAAATATTTTTTTTTCGATTGCACGAATATTTTTTTTCTTATAGATTGATTATATTTATTTTTCTTTGCAAGAATTAGTATAATTATTTTAATAAAATAATGATAAAATAATATCTTTTAATTATATGTGTGTGTGTGTGTGTGCAAATATATATTATATAAATTTTAATATGAATAAAAAAAGTGAATTCCATAAGATTCTCAGGGTAAGAGGCAAGAATTTGTTAGGAATTTTGTAAGTGTATTTTTAATTTAAAATTTAATATAATTCCACTTAAATCCATCATTTAATGAAATTCACAAGATTCCATTATAGAATTCCAAGTTGAGGACCCCAAGATTTAATGGAATATACATAATTTCAAATTGAGGATAACTAGAATTGTATGGAATTTTAAATTTACTCAATTTTACATTGAGAACACCTCCCATAAATTCGATGTTATATTCAAATTTCTTGTTTCTCCACTTCTTTCTCACAAAATAATTCAAAATTAAGTCTTGGACATGAGTTTTGTTGGAAAAGTTTCACAAATAAATAATAATAATAATAATAGAATAGGGATATCTTCTAATACAAATTGTTAATCATTTTTACAAAGTAAAATTTGAAATCGAAAACGCTTAAATATAAAACCCGAATCACGTGTTCAACACGTATTCTTAAAAAAAAAATTGTCCCCTATTCCGGACGTTTGTTTCCTAAGATAAGATGGGTAAACCAGATTACCTTTCGTCTCCGGCGAATTGATGGTCATATCTAAATCACAAAAAATGCAAGAGGTCAAGAGAATTTATTGATCAATATGCATTGTTTATTCTTGCGTAGAATGTGTGAAATTGTGGGGTTGTTTCTCTTGTATTTGATTGTTGTATTATTAGCCTATTTATATACGCTAACATATGACATTTAAACTTGCAAACTAAGAGATTGTGGGGTAGTTGCACAATTCAATATTGATTGAATTGGGTGTTACACACCACCACTACCTCCATTATTGTAGGAGTTACAAGACTTAATATTATTAAATTATCCAAAAATCATTTGGATAAAAGGTCCAAGAAAATAATAATTTTCTTCATTATTTTCCAATAATCCCTCGCATAAATAAAATTTCGAAGTCAGGAGTTTTGGTGATAAAATCCAATAGTTGAACCCTACATAGGATAGTTAGGTGTTAACTTCTGAACCTTCCTTTGTGAAAGTATATTTACTTTACTGCCTGACCAGTAGACACGATATCTTTGAACTGTTCTGCCGTTTTTGTAAACGATGATATACCGCACACAAGATTCTCCCAAACATATTTCAGTTCTTATAGTTATGTTCATCCATGGCCCTGAAAATATGCTTGGTTCTGCACGAGGTTCTAAGAATTGCGCCTCACACAATTCTCTTCGAAGCGGCCCCACTTCTCTCTCACATAGGTAATTCTTGATTATAAGTAGGCGCCACTACTATGCTCGGCTCTCCAAGGTAAGATTCATTAAAAGCAATCCTTATCCTCTCTCCACAAATATCACTATTTAAATATTGGATAAGGAATAACTTATCCCATAGTGCTACAAGTCTTTATACAATTAGGTTGTCCATTTGAACCTAGATCTTGGGATCTCTGGTCAATTAGGTTAGATTTCCATTGTATATCAACTCATTTTTCAGAGGCTTAAGTCACATTTCTCCTTATGACTTCACAACTATCTCTCAATTTAATTGTTTGGTTAACATATCCGTTTAGTTATTCTTTGACTTCACGTAGTCAACAACGATAACATTAATAGAGAGTAGTTGTCTAAATGTGATCAAGGGCTTCTCATTGCTTATAATTTTCCATTATAAGTATAACCTTGCAATCAAACATTTTAACTTTATTGGGTGTAAGTATTTCAACCTTAGAAAAACACCCCCACATTTTCGCTATATTTTAAAATCACACACATAAATGACTTACATAAAGTGGTTCACTATTTCTCAATAGTTTCAACACAAGTCTAATATTTGTCTTCATTGAATGTTAATATACAATTCAAGTTAATTAAACGGTCAAACTCTATTATCGAATATTTTTATCGATTTATTAACTTTTGGTTCAACAACCATCCATTACAAAGAACTTAAACGGTCAAACTCTTTCGTTTTAACATTCCATTAACATGGCATACCCATGGCATAATTTCTACAAAAGAAATTATCATCTTATATGCATTTCAATCTCATGTTAGCTATTTCAATATTTATTTGTAAGGCTAAGGTAGCAAAAAGTGAAAGATTGTCAACAGGGCCACATTCTTCATTAATTTCCAACAATTTTTTGGTCACTTTGTGAAAGTTATTGTGGATATTGGCAATCGCAGCGGTTTATTCCGATTTACTATTAGGATCGAATAAATTAGACAGTGAAATTCCTTGGGAATTCGGGATATTAGAGATTTTAAGGTTTCTCGAGCTGCCTGAAAATCAGTTTAGCGGCAAAATCCCTTTGGAAATAGGAAAATGCAAAATCTCGAAATGGTTGATTTGCATGAATAACGAGCATTCAGGAGATATACATATCTCTTTTGTCTCTCAGATCGAACTTAGCGTTTCGGAAAATAATAATAATAATAATAATAATAATAATAATAATAATAATAATAAAAAATAATAATAATAATAATAATAATAATAATAATAATAATAATAATAATAATAATAATTATTATTATTATTATTATTATTATTATTATTATTAGTTGTTGTTTCAGTAAGCAGCACAAGTCAGACAGAGTAAACAGTAATTACAATAATTGTAAGCTCCATTTAGCAGAAAACTGTCTATATTTAGTTAGCTAAAAATTAAACTTTTCTTCCCTAATGGGTCCTGAAAATAGAATGGTTGCTTTCAAGTCCAAGCAACGTATGTGAAAAAAGGTGAGATTATGAAAAAAGTCATAGTGCTGACAAGATCATGGTTGGCAATAATCTAATGGAGCTTAGCATCATGGGAAGCAAATGGACCATCATTCTCCATCAACTCATCTAAAACATCTCCTTATTAACAAAGGTGAAGTGACTAACATTTTCTTGAAAGCTACATATGTTTTTTATTAGGCCCACAGAATTATGTTATGCTATCAAACTTTAGTGGCTCAGTTTCCACAGGCCACTCTACACACTGATTAATGTTAATTAGCATGTATATAGAGGTTTTAAATCGATTTCGGTTAATCGGAAAATGGCCAGTTCTGGTTCACGATCAACGATTCGGTTAACCGTTGACCAACAGTTCCGCTTAGAACCGAAACCGTGAACCGGTTTCCGGCGCTTTAGGGCAAAAAAAAAAAAAAGAAAGAAAATTAACGGTCGAAATCAAATTAATCAACAGTAAAAAAAAAAAAAAAGGCTAGCCAACGGTTACAAATCGGGACCGAAACTGGTATTCATCCGATTCAGTTACGGTTACAACCAAACCAGTTAAAAAACCGGCCGATTTTAACCGGATTAACATGTCTACATGTATAGTGTAATCTGTTTGCATTTTAAGCCATAAAATAAAAGTAACAATTATCATGGAATTCGCCTCGTCTCAAATATTAGTAACTACAGTGAGTTTTAATTTATTCATTTACTTATTTAAGTAGAATCTTGAATTTTTTTACTTTTTATTTTTTTTGGGTGCTCCAATATCTGAATACATTCATTAATAAACTACAAAAATACAAGGTTTAGGTTTGATTATCACTAAGTAATCACTGATAATCAGAACAAGTCCAAATGTATAGTTGGAAAACCACATGGCCGTATGGCATCATCGAAAAGGGTTATAAGATATATTGTACAACATACCACATTAGTATATGCACAGCCAAGAAATAATCATCTTCAACTAGCACATCAAACTCTAACCATATTGAAATAGAAAAAATTTAATATGACTTTCCAACATATCACACAGAAACTGCTCTGGTCTGGTATATAAAAGTAATAAAGGTCAAAAAGTTAAAAAAAAAAAATAGTAATAATAATACAGACACTAGATAATCAAAACAAGCACGCATCAATTAGTAGGAGAATGGCAAATAGAAACACTTCTGTCGTGTATAATGTAGTACAATTTAACAAGATTAAGAAATGAATTAGTCCAAGCAAAGCAACCATAATCTGTACAACATTCCTTAAAATTCAACCAAAGAGTGAACAAATAAATCATAAGAAAAAACTATTGCATGTGCAGACACATCTCATATAAATGCAACAATATTATACAATCGAGTAATACGAATCAAAGCCACCACATTTAGCTAAATTCTGGGAATGAACTCATAAAACGTGAATCCCTATTGCTCTGTGTGTGGATTGTAGTGAGTCGTCACAAAGTTAATCTCATGGGCAATGACATCTCGAAGGCAATTTAAAATGCCTTTTAGTTATTTATACCTTCACTTCAGGATTCCACTTTATACTGCATCCAACACTAGTTGTATGGAAAGAAGTTGATCTTTAGACTAACTAAAAACAAAAAAACTTTCAAAAATTGCAAATAACCCCCTTGTATTTATTTTTGCCTTACAAACATGCACAATCAAGAGGAGTTATTTGTAATTTTTTTTAAAGATAAGTATTTTTTTTGTAATTAGACTAAACTGCAGGGGTAATTTTGTAATTAACCCTATGTATTATGGTGAAAATGATGAAAGCATAACTAGAAGGAATGAATACCTAGGCTTCTGAATGGATGACACAGGTTGTCCACTTAAAACACTGTCTATTGCTAAGCTCAAGTCCCTAAATTAAGCATCAGAAAAAATTTGTTACGAACACAAGATTAAGTGCAAACCTAGTATAATCTTTTTTTTTTAATTGGTATATTTCTAAATAAAAAATTTCAAATCTCACCTTCCTGTGACGCGCACGTTATTACTCGGCCGCGAATCATCAAACTGACCATGGTAAACTAACTCAAACGGCCTTCTACCATCCTGTCACAAAATTTACAAAATAAATAGGTCGGGCTAACATCAATTTTATTTTCTTAGGAATGTGGCAAAGGATAATAATTATAATTACCTTTTTAAATAAGAAAAACTCGGGTGTGCAAACAGCACCGAAGCTTCTTGCCACCTCTTGGGACTGTAGATACAATAAAACCTCGATAATTTGATACTCAATTTAATTAATAACCTTGCTGAAATAATATATTTTGTTGGTCCTGACTTATGAGCAGCATGTTAAATTAATAAGTACCTCGATTATTTAATCATCTCGCTCAATTAAAAAAATTTAGTGGTCGCAATGCTAATAATTTATAGAAGTTTGTTTGACTGTAACAAATCAGCAAGGAAGAGGTAAAAGATTTGATGAGTTTTTACCTCATCATAGAGATATGGAAATGGATAATTAAATATCTTAGCATCCTCAGCCATGAAATCAGGTCCGTCCTGTGAGGGTAATAGGTTAATTAACGTTGGACGAATCATTTTCAATGGCATCAAATTTGAGAAGATATAATAAGGTGTCATGTGAACCTGTGGATGAGTAGTTGCAGAGTTTGAGGAAATTGCTATCACCGCTAGCCCTTTCTGCCATAAAACAAATATTAGTAAAGATTATTATCTTTTTGCAAATTCATATGTTGGGTGAAACAACAAAAATAACCATAAAATGAAAAATTAACAATAAATTACCTTCATGTAGAAGTTAGAAAGCTTTACAACATCTTTCTTCAGATGTATAACGAAGGGGCAATGGTTGCAGATGAACATTACCTGCACAATTCTTTTGAAATTATTATTATTATTTTTCAATCAAGAACATCTATTAAAAGAAACAAGTTTTTTTTTTTCCAATACTATTATTGTCCACAATAGTAGTGTAGTGAAAATTGTATGTTCGAGACTATTGAATCTACCGATCATTTTTCTCGTACAATTTTGTGATCCACCACAATCAAAGAATCCTAATTTTGAAAAGAAAAAAAAAGAAAGGCCTAAGAGGTACTAAATTTAACTATACTTGGAAGGTCACACAAAATAAAATTACCAAAAATTCAAAAATACAATAATGCACAAAATTAAAATTGATTTTTTTTAAATGCATAATAATTACCAGCAATGCCGGGTACTCTTCAAAGTCGTCCAGTTTCCAGACTTTCCCAGTGAGAGGTTCCGGAAGCTAAACCCACACGTTGCAAGCGCGAAATTAATCGGAAATCATCAAATGACAATTTATATATTAGTAAATTAATTTTAAAACAAAACAAAAAAAAAAAAAACACTGTAATTTCACTCCAGTAGTATACAAACACACACAGACCTCGAAATCGGGTGCTCTGAAACCAAGAGAGACCCCTTTGGACTCGGTTCTGGCAGCTCGAATCGCGAGCTTTCTCGAGGGAAGCACAGTGGTCCTGCGCCGCAGGGGATTCCAACCCATGCTCGAGTAGCATTTCGACGATGAACAAGGAGGATTTTCCGACGGTATCGGTCGTGGTACGGCAAGCGAACGCCTACGAACGCCGATTGATGACGCGGTGGCCGTTAAAACACCCGCCATGGCCGAGAGAAATTTGCGCCCCTTCGAAGTTTTGGGGTTTTTATTTCTCGTGTTATCTGAAAGCAAGGACATACTTGTCATTTAGCATTTTGAAATTGGACGGGTCTATTTCACAATTTGGCCCAAGATGGTGTGCTTGCAATTTGGCCCAAATAATATGGGGCCGTTAGTTCTACGGAATAAAATGCCAGAAGCATTATCCCGCGAAACTAATTACAAAAGTGTTTGCAACGTACAAACACTACCCAGAAACTAATTAAGAACTTTTTTTTTTTCCATTGTTTGTGTGTAGCATTACAGGTAAGTGTATCAAATAAAGAGAAATGAAAATTGATTTAAATGGATTTTTTTATTTTTTTTGTTGAGTAATTAATACTCTAAAAAATAAGTCCATAATTTGTGACGATCGGAAAAGGGAAGATAGATCTATTTAAACGCTTGAAATGTTGATCTCCAATGCATGAGAGAGAAAACTTACACCTACTTTATTTATGTAGATAATTTATATGTTTGGTAAGTATAATAAAATAATTTATAATTTGTTTTAAAAGTTTACAAGCTACTTATATTCAAATAAACCACCATGTTTGGATTGATGAGATTATTTGAAAATTTTAAACTTATCTCATATTCTATTATTATAAGTATTTCAAATAAGTTCAATTAACTTTTTAATTTTAATTTTCTTTTAATTCTTTTATTTTTTTTAAACCTACACTATTATGTCATTTTGTATTTGCAAAGTTTTTTTTTCCATCACTTTATTAACTATTACTTGAATATTTATACTTAATTCTGTATGTTGCAGTTATTATTATTATTATTATTATTATTATTATTATTATTATTATTATAGTTTTATCCTACAAATTGACATAGAATTGAAAGAAAGAGAGAAAAACCCCATCAATTGGGGAATTAAAATGATATAATAAGAATCAAATTGATACTTATTTTGCACATCTATCATTTTGATTTCCCATATATTTTTTAATAAATATATCTCAGGAATGAGACCCATCAAACTCATTAACATATATAACCACATCTATTATCATTCTCATTCTACCATAGTATACAAATCATCTTCCTAGCTTGAATCAATATATAGAAAGAAAAAAAAAATAACAATCAATTATTAAAAATTAGTGTATAAATATTTATAACGAGATTAATATTTTAAATATGTATTTTTTATAATTTTGAATTTTTAGTTATCTTATGAGTTAAATTTGTCAAACACTTGTATTTATTCAGTGCCCTAGTTATTAAGCTATAACTTATCAACTTTGTATACTTAAACATATACAATAATTAGCCTATTAGCTAACATCACGGTTATAGTTAATTTCCGAATCGAACCCTTAGAATTGAAAATGCTGATTAAGAATTGGTAAGTGGAACATAATTTTTCAGAAGTCAATGACAACATAATTGTACACATTTTTTCAAAAAATAAATAAAAAATAGACTGAATCTTAATTTTCTTAATATGAAAATAAGAAAGCGATGAATTATTGCTCTACTATTTCCCTTTTTTATTAAATGCCATTTTAACTTATATTACAATTATAAAAATATTTAAATTTAATTAATATATCACTAATCAATTAATAATATTCTTATGTAATATATCTTTCTCCTGCTTCATTATTATTTTATTAAAAATCTTTTTGATATCTTAAATAAATGAATAAAAATGAAAATAAGTAGTACAATGTTTTAAAATAATAATTAATTAAAATTAAAATTTAACTTTAAAGAAAAAATTAAAAGCGATCAAGAAGTATAATGCTCCCAACAAGTTCACGTATCTTACTCAGCTTGAATATCATATGTCAATTTAGAAAATACTCCTAAAAAAAATAAAAAATAAGGTCAAACTTGGTTCCAAGAGAGTTTAGGCGAATCTTGATTGGGATAGAAGAAGAGGATTACAAACTTCAAGATGTGTCTCGAGCTTTATCTCATCGTCAAAGTAAAATTTAATAAAGTACTCATTTTTTTATATTTAGCATTTTAAAAATTATTTATCTCAGTCTACATTTTTACATTACTTTGAGAAAATTTAAATTTCATTTTCACATCATCAAGAATAAAATAATATTTTCATCCCTTTGTTGATTATCTTATTTCTTAGTTTTTCTAAAAAAAAAGGGTGTTTGATACAATGATAAAATGGAATGATTGAGGTGAAATGATATCAGTCGAGGATTGAACGGAAGTTGTTTCAAAATGTTGAGTTGATATTGAATAAATTTTATTTTATTCAATTTTTCATGTTTTAATAAAAATAATAAATAAAATACTGAAAATACTAAAAATAATTATAAATCTTAAAATTAGTTAAATTATTAAAAATATTACTCCCTTCATCCCAAAATGATAATCATGCGGTTGATTTCATACATATTAAGAAATGAGTAGTTTATATAGTTAACTCATTAATTTAGTTAGTATTTTTCAATTATACCCTTTTTTAATTTATCAATGTCAATTAATGCTTATAGAAATTATTGTTGGAATTAGTATATTTGTTATTGAAATTGTAATCAACAATTTTCAATTTGCCATGCATAAAATTAGTATTTCAAGAATATTAATTAAGGGTATGAGTGGAAATGAAAAATTAATGATATGTTAAATATAGTAACTGGACTATCTTTGTGGGACGGGCGAAAATGATAGTGGACTATTTTTGTGGGATGGAGGTAGTACAAAATATTTTTGTATTAAAAGAATCATTTTTTTATTTTTTATATCTTTTTGTCTTTCTATTATTTTTTTAAAAGTCAATAAATTATTGTATTTGTTTGAATTAAAAATTATAAAGTCTATGTTTCTTTTTTACATTTTCCCCAAAAAATAAAAATTCAGATTTTAAAATTTTCTAAATGAATGAACTTGGCCCCCTTCTTGCGATATCCAGCCGATCACCTGATTAATATATCAATATTAACGATTGATTGGTTAATTACTCAAACTTAATAATCTGAAGTTGGGAATCCATTGCATTTAGACGGGGTAAAAATAAATAAACAATAAGGATTGGTCGGAAACAACAATTTGTTAATTTCGGATTTGGGAATCCAAAATGGATTTGCCAGAGTAGGTGTTGATATGTCAAGATGGATGCCAAGAGCCTATTGGTTTAACCATAAGTAGCCACTGGTGTGCCCGATCAAGATTAATGCAGCATTAATAGTTAATATTAATGAATTATTTGATAGTCAAACCCTATAATTTTTTTGATTCATCCGCACACAAAATGAAGAGTTGAATTCCATACACAACTCAATTCTTTGCATATTATTAAGTTGGTTTCCTTAAAAATGAGAATGAAAGAAAACAAATTTGAAAAAATAAAAATGTGTGGTTTTCTGTACTTTTAAGTGCAAATGTCTCTTTTTATTCTATTTTATTAATTTATCTGACTTTATTTTCATTTTCTTTAAGATGTAAACTTGGTGCATCATGCTATTATGTAAAAATTTGAGTTTAGTGTTTATTTTTTCATTTTAGAGTTTGATTTTCTATTTTTAGAGTTTAATTTTTTATTTTAAAGTTTAGGTTTTTATTTTTTTTTGTTTAGTTTTTCATTTTAGGGTTATTTTTCTAATTTTGAGATTTAATTTTTCATTTTAGGGTTATTTTTCTATTATTACGTTTTAATTTTTTGTTTTAGATTTTTTTTTTTCATTTTAAATTTAGAATTCCAATTACTTGTGTGATATGTATCAGTTATATATGATATATATATCAATTATATGTTATGATATATATTAATAATATGAAATGATAAATTAAATTATTGGGTGCACGATATAATGACTCGATATAATGACTCGTAATTACAAAGTGTCTTAGTTTTAATCATAAGTTGAAAAATAACGACGTGTAATTTTGTTTGGAAAAATGTCTAAATTTTTGTCATTCATAGGGAAACGCCTCTGCATCTCCCAACATGAATAAACTCGGGGGAACTAAAATAAATAATCATTATAGTATAAGACAGTGATCCAACACAATTCTATAGATTAGACGGGGTATGAGTTGCTTGTTATCTCAGAACATAACCGAACATATCTTTGAAATTTAATAATAAAAATAAATTATCCCAATTGGATAAATATAAGATAATTCGAAGGTCAAATCTAAAGGTCACAATCAAACCCTGTAATAATTAGAAGCAATCGATAATATTGTCTCATTAAACAAAACAGAAACAACATAACAGTGAGCTCAGAGTGTGTATGAGCTCGAACTTCTAGACTGCATTTAATTAATCTTGACTTCGATTTTCTCATTTTTTAGTTTTTTTGGGTGAGAGAGTAATCTTAAGGTGTTATATAGTAGTATATTGTTAGTGGGGCGTGAAGAATAGTGGAGAGTTAACGTTGGAAAATTAAAATGAAGCGGAAGAGAGAGCAAGTGGATACGGTGCCATCGGAGATTAAGTCCGCCATTGATGAGCTGTCCGGAATGGCGGTCAACCTCAAAACTGGCGCCGATGATGTTCGTAATGCTCAGACAAGTGTCGGACATCATGTTCCCATCAAACCTTTCCTAGCTCTCTGCAATTTGCTCATTCAAGTTCTTGGTAAATTACTCTCTCTCTCTCTCACACACAAAATTTGTACAAGTTTTTTTTTTTTTTTTTTTTGGTTTTGTAAGGTTTAGTGCAATCATATAAAGCCCCATTCTATTTTTTTTAAAATTACAAATACACTTTGATATTTATTTCTAACTGAAAAGGGGTGTGTGTAATATCTTTAACAAATATTTGTAGTTTGGAAAATAATTGTATTTTATTCCTTTTTTGGTAATTACTATTAATAAATAAATGAGTTTGGTGATGATCCTGTGGTGAAACTTGGAGTAATGAATGTGTTTGTTGCAGATAAGATAGGGCCAACAATGTCTGTGTTGAGACAAGACATTCATCACAACGTTCAGGTAAATAATTCAAAGCCTCGAATTACATTTGTCATTTTCTCAGTGCGTGCAAAACACCCCGGCCCTAATTTTGACTTTTGTACATGATGATATGACCATAGTATAATTCACCTCCACGTCTATTGACATTTATACCCTTCTTGTGCATAATCGATCAAGCTGGTGTACATTTTTTATGCTTTTTGTTTCGTCTATGCTACGGTGGTGGACTATGAATCCAAACGAGTAGTTTACCAAATTTTTTATTATGTCGTTTTCTTGTTTGATCTAGCATCTAATGACCTCTTGTTTTCTCTTTTGAGCTTATTATATAGACACATTAGTGCAGTATTAAACGGGTTTATTAAATAAAAATAACTTTCATATAAAAAAAGTATCTCAATTCTAAACAATAAAATCAATATTTGAAAAGGTATATCTTACATACACTTTATATTACAATTTGAATTTTTTCTTTATAAATTATATTCTCTCAATCTCATTCTACTTTTTACATTTCAGAATTTTTCTGATTTTATTCTATCTATCACAACTACATTTTTAAAAGAAAACTGATGTTACTTTTTACTAGCTCTATAAGAAATAAAAGTTACTTTACTAGTTTTACCCATACTTTTATTATTTCACCATTTTAATTTTTCTGAACAAAAGAATATTATAATCATTTGATACTTATAATTAAAATACTAATCATTTTTCTTAATACTTGTAAAATGGTCAATTTGTTACTCCATTCATCCTGTTCTATCTGTCGCATTTGACAATTTAACAGAGATTAAGAAAGATGACTGATGTTATAATTATATGTATCAACTGACCATAATATCCTTGTATTAAAAATAATTAAAGTGTGAAATAATAAAAGTAGGAGGTAAAGCAGTAAAGTAATATTTACTTTTTATTAAAAAATTAAAAAATAACAATGATTATTTTTTAAAAATATAAATGCTATAAAAAAGTATTTCAAAATGCTACAAATAGAACCGGTGGAGAGAGGTATTTATGCCAATTCCTTATATTATTATTTATTGATCCTATTTGTGGATAAGCCCTGTATGCCTATCTGGCCTTTTGTGGTGATATTTTTAAACCCCCTCGAACATTGAGCTTCAGAAATTAATAAATTAATCTGTTTTTACTCATATCTATGATCCATCAGTTCTATAGTAATAAATAACGGATAATTTCAAAACTACCCCTAACATTTAGTCTAATAAAAAAAATAAAAATGTAATACAGTTTAAAATTACAAATACCCACTGCGGTTTGATTTGTTATGCAACAAATTACCCCCTCATCACCCTCTCAATACGTCAATTTGAAAATTCATTTTAAAAAAAAAACAATTATCCCTATAATTAATATATCCGTGGTCTTAACTCTTAAACCAATGTTTTTTTTCATGTCTAGAGATTAGAGAAATTTCATGATTCAGATCCTTCAATATATTGGGATGTGGTTGAGATTATAAAGAAAGAGTCCAGCGAAGGGAAGGCCAAAAAAGGTCCCTCGTGTAGTAAAGCCTTTGTTTGGCTTACTAGGTACAATTTTTATTCTTCATGGCCTATACTATTGTCCAAATATATAGAAGTAAACTTCAACTCTTGTTAATTTGCTCATTTTTGTCGAATATATTTATTTGCAGGTCCCTAGATTTCACTCTAGCTTTGTTACAATTGCTTGTGAAGGATTTTGGGAGAAATTTGGAGCAAGCAGTCGAAGAGTCGTATAACATCACTTTAAAACCATGGCACGGGTGGATTTCATCGGCTGCCTATAAAGTAACGTCACGTTTGCAAAATAAAATAAAATAATAATAATAATAAATAAAATTGCTTATGCGGTTTCAATTTATATAGGTAGCGCTCAAACTGGTGCCCGATAGCAATACTTTAGTTAAGATTCTCAAGTCGAAAGACGAAGACGATGATGCACTCAAGAAAGACATGCAAAGCCTCATCTCTCTGCTCGTGCCCGTGTTGGAGCAAAACAAGGATATCGCGGTGAGTCAATAACAAATTATTATTATTTATGTTATATTGTTAAAACGTTTAACCGACTAGTGCAAGAGCATGCAAAGTTAAAAATCTCCATTTTGCCCTTGTCCTGCAGAGAGCCTATGAGTTGGATAGGTTGAAGAGTACCTGATGGAGATCATCCAAGATAGCCAAAATAATAATTATAATCAATTGTATAATGCCTCAGGGGTATTTTTGTCAATATATAGATGTATGATCAGCTTGTAGAGTGTAAATAATGTAAAATAGTCACCTCTTTTCTAGTTTAACTCCAACAAAAACCATACATGTACATTTTGTTGTGTTTATGTATACATATTATCTCATGATATTTTTTTTTCTGGTAAAAAGAATATATAAGACACTGATCAAGTTAAATGGACATTTTGGAACATGCCCATTTTGTCTATTCCTAAATTGCCCCCATAACGATTACGATCGACTGAACTGATGGGAGGATCATGAAGTGCAATAAGCGCTGCCACTAAACCGGCATTGCTTGAAATACTCGGCTCTGTGAACCATGGCTTGTTTCTATTGTCGGAGAAAATGTCATTTTTGTCCGGTCCTCCGACCATGGCCCCCAAAATCTTATTCGGATTTTCGTTCTGTGAATTTAAATATACATTCCCTTCGGAGCATGAGTGACGTGCCAAGTCGTCCCATGGGATTGATGCGCCCCTATGGCGAACATGTTTCGGAAAATGGTCACCATATCCTACTAAGTAGCTCATCTTCATAGGATTATCTCCAAGTATGTAATTAAGCTGGAATCGCAAAAAATATAACAATATTTTCGGTAATTAGGCTGGGATATTTTTTTAAAATTTAATTTTGTCCGGTAATTGTAAAATTTAGTAACAAAAAATAAATCCAATTATGTTTTAAATTACAATTAACCTTTAAGATCTGTATTTGTTTCATAAATTACCCCATTAATAGGATTTTTGTAATGTTTGTACCTGTGACATTCCAAAATCGTGCAACATTTTGACAGTGAATACAGCAGAACAGCAACTACTAAATTTTCTTCCTAAAAGTTGAAGATAATCACTGTATAATTTGCTGAGAAAAGATGCGGTTGCAGCATACTGGAGTGGTGCACCAGCACCTGGTTTAAGGAGAGCTAGTCCACCTATATATATATTCAGAAAGATATTAAAAAAAAATCATCAGAGGCAAATAAATTCATAAGAATTGAAGAAAAACAATTTATTTTTTTAATCACAGTAAGTTTCTTACCATTTGTAACATCTAACTTGTGATTTGAAGAAAGAAATGTACACATTAGCAAGTCAGTCTTATTTGTTGACAAAGCATCTTCATATGGATAACCAAGATCAATGAAATATCTAATTCTTGTCATCAAAATCTGCAAATAAGCTAGCATTTCTTTCAAAAAATATTTATAAAAATCTCCCCTAAAATTTGACGTAATTACAGTAAAGGCCCTTTATCTTTCAAAATTTAAATAATACCCCCTTATAATTTTAAAAGATAACTAAATTTTTATTTTTTTTATTTTTTGTAATGAGTTCTGTCACATACCGCGTTAGCTGTCAACTTATTGTTCCAATCGAAAATCCATTTTTCCGACAACATTTCTTTTTCCTCAGCTGCAACAAAATTATCCGTCGCGTACTTAAGATAATTTGTATTCCCAGTCGCAAAAAATAACCAAGTCCCGGCCCAAACGAGCTCATCGACATAACCAGATGAGTTGTAAAACTTACGTGCTTGACCACCACATGCATCATTTTCAGTGTACATTCCGGGCTTGTAAGAAGGATCTTGCCTAGTTACTAAAGCGAACAAGTTTTCTGCAGCTCGGATTAATATTCCCGAATAAATTTTATTGTCTGCGAAAACTAACGAAGCAGCGGACATTCCTGCGACAATTTCTCCGGCTAAATCTGCAGCTGAATCATCACATATCGAAACGGGCCTCGGGTATTTCATGTCCTCGGGCCTTTGCCAACAGTTAATGTCGTTTTCTTGATTCGTATTATTTCCACCTACCTTAAGTATTAAAAAAATGGAACATTTTGTCAAATAATTGTGTTAAAAGTTGGGCAAAATAAATAAATATACTTGATTTCAATCATATTGCCGAAAATAGGGAATTTGCTGGAAAAATCAACATGTCCACGTTTTCGACCAAACACTAGAAATGGCATAACGAGCGCGCCGGTCCAAATTGGGCCGGGCTGGGCCCAAAAAAATTTCATCCCGTCAATTTCCCATGCCCCCATCCAACCAGGGCATGGAAAGTAGAAAGGAAATTGTTGGGCCTATGGGCCGGGCCAAAAATTCCAATTTTTCTCAGTATAAGAAACTCAGGCTAAGACCTCAGCAAAATCGGGCCAGGCCAGGTCAGAAATTGCCAGCTCTAACTACTACTAACCACCATTAAGTGGTTTTGGCAAATATGGACATATATATAGATTTATTGGCAAATTGTCTATTTTGGAGCAGAGAAAGTGTTTTTTTTTTTTTTTTAAATTGTGGTCTTTTTCCCCCCAAATAGTGTCTTTTAAAAAAATTGCCAACCTCTGCAGCTACAAAACTAAAATTGCAAATAAGGCCGAAAAATTATCATCAAAATCTCACCTGAGAATATAAAATGGCTGAATTTGAATTTGAATTTGGAGGAATGAAAAGCTTGAGCAAATAATCACTGCCCCACTTGATTATGTCCTTAATATGATCAAGCTCTCCGATATAGGCATATTTTTGCCCATATTCAACAACAGTCCAGCTTAAAAGAGTGACTGTATAAGCAGTAGAAAAACTGAACTTTATATTATTCCCAGAATCATAAAATCCCCCCACAAGATCTGCATTAATATTCCCTTCTTTGCCATCATCCAAACCCGAATTTCCTCGAAATATTATCGGATTATTCTCTGGAAGAATACCAGCTGCCACAAATAAATCATTCATTAAACAAAAAAAAAATGCAGTTATCTTTCAAAATTTAACAATTTTTACAAATTTTGTATTTATATGATACAAGTATCCTTTGAGGGTTTTTCTATTTGTAAACTTGAAAGATAACTGATTTTTTTGTAGTTAGGCTCAATCATCAGGGGTATTTTTGTAATGTTAACAAGAATAGCAATGTAGTACACTTTTGTGCATCAAAGAAGAGAAGAGCTTGATTCAAAGCAAGTGTGAGATTCTTGGAATTATAAGCTCCAACATTTGTTTCTTTCTCATGTGTCCAAACATGCAACAGCAGAATCAAGACAAGGACAAAACCAACCGCGGAAATCGAATCGTAAACGCAACGTTTGAAGCGTTTCTTGTCCCTTATGGTTAGATTAAAATCAACGGATTTTGAGAAGCTTGAATTACGAGAATCGAATCCGTCCAATGTTTCGAGCTCGACCGAGCTCCAATGAACAAATTCAACTGAACTAAATTCTGATTCAGATGTTTCAGGCATGGCTAAAAAATTGTTACATAAAACAAAATTAATCATAGGTGAAAAAGAATATAAATAGAGCAAATATTACCGAATATATATTATTTCTATGATTGTCCTCTAATTCAAAGGGCCGGTAAGAAATTCCAATTGCATGATGTAACTGCATTAAAGTAGCAACATTGTTCATAGTTTTTCAATGAAGTGGAATTTTGATTTTAGCTCCAAAATCATGTTGACAGCTATAACTATGTTGGTATTTTAATTTTTTTATTAAAATTTTGTTTTAAACTTGAATAATATCCATATATTTATTTTTCTTTTTTTAATACCTTGAGCTCAGTATTTCTTATTTCCAAAGATAATTGGACTTTTTATTATATTAGTCCAAAGTTTAAGAGTTAGTTTATATATGATCCTTACACAGAAAAAAAAAATAATAATAATAATAAAGAGTCTCATTACTTGATGATCAATTACATAGAAAATGTCTTTGAACAGTTCACAAACATAGTAACATGACAAATGTATGCTTGAACCCACCAACAGTGACATTTAATTTATTGATTAACTTGTGATATCAAGTAGTAGCTGATATTTATTTGATCTGGAGAATATTCGTAGCACATAAAAACTCATTTCTATCTATCCAGTGTTCCTCAAGAAAGGGCAGCTTGAACCAGAAACATCGTCATCAACGCTAGCACCCTTAATCAGAGCTGCTAAAAGTTCACCGCGGTCGTAAAAGAACTCAACCTTCACAACCTTTGAATTCTCATCCACCTAATCTCACCAATTGCACAGTTCAAAAAATAAATAGATAGATAATTGCAATATTACGAATGCTATATTTTAGTGTAATAACAAAATTTTCAACTTTTTACAATTAGTGGATAATTGTTAACTGATTGTATTAGTTATTTGTATTAAAGTGTTTGGTTAATCTCTAATTTGGGTTCAAACCTTTCATTTTATCTCAAATCTCTAATTACCAAACACATTCAGGAGGCTATTCATAATTTTAAAAGATAAGTGGTTCGTTTTGTAATTAGACAAAACCTCTCCATCTAACAATATGTACCTCGAAAACGGCCATGCCAAAGAACTCCACCATCTCACCAGTCGGGGAATGCCCCTTGAAAGGACCCTCCATGAAACCCCAGTGCCGGAACTTGTAGACGATCTCCGGTGGGCCTGAGTAGACTCGAAGAATCTCCAGAGCAAATCCTCTCGGAAACGCGGTTGTGAAAGCACGGTGGGACGAATCGACCGTTTCCTTGGCCGGGTCGAAGCATCGGAACTCTTCTGGCAACGATGTTTGCAGCAACGAGTTGTAACCTCCTCCAACCTTTCTTTTCTCCTCCAGAGACAATAGTTTTCTTCCTGAAAAGTATTAGTTGTTAAAATTGCAAAAATACCCCTGAAATTCAGCTTAATTACAGAAATCTCCCGTCATTTTTAAAAAATTTACAAATATTTGTAACAGAGGACAAATAATTTATGGGGATATTTGTAATCTTGGAAGCTTTTTTTTCTTTTCCTTTTTTTTGTAATTAGGCTAAACATCTGGGTGATTTTTTTAATTAACTCTGTAAAATAATAAAATTAGATTGATTACCATTAAGACTGAACCTATACTTGACAGGGTCCACTGATTTGAAGTCATCAAAATTCACTTTGTGGAACATCTCCATTTCCCATGTCTTCACAATGTTTTGCACCTTGTCTTCAAGTGAACCAGCAGGCCATATCTACTTTTGGAAGGTTTTTGAAGATTTGTAAGAAGAAATAGAAAAACAAAACCAAACCATATATTAGTATATCATTTGTACTAGATATGATCATCATGTTATTTTCTACTGGTGACAGAATAATTATTCATATGTTCTCTCTACTTACATTAAAAAGCAATGGTACAAGCAATTAAAAATACCTTGAATTTCTTTAGAAATTGCTTTTATAGCTTATCATGTAAACCCAATGTATAATCTTTTGTTTCAAAGTTTGCCTTTTACGAAGACACAATAAGTAAATAAAAACACAAAACCTTTACAATAATGAACTCAACTTATGTGAATAGTACTAAAATTACTCTTTAATAAATAATTTTAAATAATAATACCTTGGTTCTGCCTTGTTCAAAGAGTTTGTTCACCGCATCATAGTTAGGAGGAGAGCCAAATCCCCATTTGATGTTCTTCACATCATCTTCATTTAGGTAGGATCTATATTTGTCTTCGGTAGTAGCAGTGTCTGCAGATGCCATGTTATACTATAATTCAAGGCTAAGATTAGATGAAATACTTGATCATTAATCAGAATCAAGATTAAATAATGTGTCAGCCGCCAGACAAAGTTGAATGGGATGTAGAAATTAGGTGGCCATTTCTGTCCACTAATCGTGTCACTTGCGTCATTTTCATGGTTGGTATTTTCCAAGTGTTCTATAGTGGGAGAAATTATAATGAGCGAACAATTAGAAATAAGCTTTACAACATCTTTCAATTTTATTGTTTCTGACATTTATTATGTAAGATGATTTTATCCATAAACATATGATGTTGTCTATATTGCTTTGTCAATCTAATCCAAATATTTAGTTTAAATGTACTCTTATAATAATAATAATAATAATAATAATAATATAATATTATTATTATTATTATTAGTAGTAGTAGTAGTAGTAGTAGTAATAGTAGTAGTAGCTCCTACCTGTTGCCAATGACTTTGCTGGCGGACAGCGGTTGTCCACTCCAAAATATTGACCACCTTGTTCTGCTACGCACCACCCAAGTTTGGATAACTTAGACAGAAATAGATTAAAAAGGGAGACTCGATGAACCCTCTCCAATGCTTTAGTTAGTTTAAGAATACAAATTTAGGAAAAATTAGTAGTCAAGCAGAATGAATCTTAATGTTACCTCCTAGTTATACTTATACAACGAGCCAATTGAGATTTTTGGAGATCTCGGAGAACATCCCCGCGATTCTCCGGCTCTTACAGCTGATTCGGATAATTTGGAATATTCAGCTCTGCTGGAACAAGCTGACTAGACATGATCAAACGGTTCGAGACGCCGATTTTGTTTGGCCAAAAATCTTAAACCAACCGAACCGTGAAACCGGATGGTTGCCAGAGGTTTGTGACCCGCCGGTTCACAGTTCGTCCATGGTTCGGTTGGCCGATTTGTCCGGTTTGATAAGTTTTTAGTTTTTTTTTGAATTTTTTAACTTTAAATTCATATATTTAGGTTTTTCCCTATGTTTATTTTTAATTTTATTAAAAAAATACATGAGTTTAAGTGAGAAAATATTAATAACAGTTTGAATTAATTCAAATAAATTAAAAAGAAATAGAACTATTTAAAATATTAGAAGTTAAAATAAGAAATTTTAATTAGAATATTTGAGATTTTTGAATATATATATATATATATATATATATATATATATATAAAATAAAATATTTTAAATAATTTAACTTATTAAATTAATTCAAAACTTCAAAGTATTAGTTCTATTTTCTCACTTAACCTCATATATATATATACTCCGCTGGGCCTATCACGTACGGTTGTTTTCAAAAAATAGTGCCCTATCATATCAGGATGAAAAGGAGTTGGCYCACCTTTCGGTGCGATATTTGCCTTAGCACGATAACCGTTATGCAAACGACGCATTCTGGTCATAAAAGCTCCTGCCGAATATTGATGAAAGAACGTTTCTCCGTATTCGACCATGAAATCAGCCGATATTGCAAGCAATACGTGGAGTAACTCCCGATATAGCAGTAAAAGCACATGAAGAGGACTGCTAGAAATATCAGGAACATAACGTCGAAGAAGTTCCGGAAACTCATTCTTAGTTAAGCTTCGGATCCACAGAATCCCAAAAACGAAGGCCCTCCGGTCGGATGAATGGAGGACTGACCGAAGGAACTCGAAGTGAAAGGGCACTGTCTTGTGATATATATATATATATATATGAGGTTAAGTGAGAAAATAGAACTAATACTTTGAAGTTTTGAATTAATTTAATAAGTTAAATTATTTAAAATATTTGAAGTTAAAATAAAATATTTATATTAGCATATTTGAAATTTTGAATTTAAGTGAGAAAAATAGAAATAATACTTTTAATAAATTCGAAATGAATTAACAATCTTCAAATACTCAATTTTAAAATTTGAAATTGTTACTTTAAACAATTGAAATAAGTTATATATTAAATTGTAACTCCCCACCTTAAAATCAAAGTACACATAATTTCCTCGTATTACTTACCTTTGAGAGGGTGAAATATATAAGTTATCACAATTTTATCGAATTGTAAGAACGACTAATATTTCTATCGCGATCGTGTAGATATTACTTATAAGATAAAATATTGTTCTTATTGATCACCAATTCAAAATATCGAATAAGTTTGGTGTTAAAAAATGACTTAGAGAATGAATATTTTATAAATATATATAAAAAAAAACCTATTATTTTACGGTTTGAGAAATGCTCAACCGGAACCGAACCGCTTTATTGGCGATTCCGGTTCCAATAACCGGCGTTTTAGCCGGTTTGGCCGAGCCGGCGATTTGGTCTCTAAAGCTGACCTACACTTATCATTTTTTAAGAACAGGGCTAGGCCAATTTACTGTCTCTTCTACTCAAGAAGCAATCTCCTCTCAATTATATAGTGTATTATATTTATATATGTATAGATAAATATAAAAAATATTTGCGATAATTATAATATTTTATGTAAAATGAGAAATTCAAATGACGTATTCTCAACTCTTGTCTTGTACATGTCTAATTTACTTATTAATTATTATAATTATTAAATCTTTATTTTCATATTTAGATTAGATTCGTTAATAATTTATTTACATATTTATAAAAATTCAAAAGAATTCATATTCTAAACCCGTGCCTAATCTCTACTTATGAATTATTATTACGTTATTTTGTATTTTAATGTTTAGATTAAATTCGTTAATAATATTATTTACATACTTTGAAAACATAAACGGATGTCATACTCTCAACTCGTGTCGCATTGTATCGATATCTAATCAATATTTAATAATAACAGGGAAACCCGCATAAAATTGAGTTTGAAAAAATATAAAATATACAACATCCGCGTGTTACATGTGAATATGTGATATAAAATATTAAATTTATAAGACACTGATAATTCTATAATATACAACACCCGCGTGTTACATGTGAATATGTGATATAAAATATTAAATTTATAAGACACTGATAATTCTATTGAAAAAATATCGTGGATCTAACTTGTAGTATATGTAATATTATCTTAATTTTTTTTCTGCGTAAGATACTAATTTGTTCGTGCAAATATATAATATATATGTATCAGTGCATTATATTTGAATTAAATAAAAGATTTAGAATATAAATGTAAAATATACAACACCCGCCTATTATATGTGATATAAAATATTAAATTTATAAAACACTGATAATTCTATTGAAAAAATGTCGTGCATCTAACTTGTAGTATATGTAATATTATTTTAATTTCTTTTTTTCTTTCTGCGTAAGATACTAATTTGTTCGTGCAGATATATAATATATATTTATCAATGCATTATATTTGAATTAGATAAAAAGATTTAGAATATATTTAATATTTATTTTTCTAGGCATAATAATTTATTATTAATATTAGTATTATGTTATCTTTGGTGTAACAATAGTTTTTCATATATATTTTTAATATTATTTTTAATTTATTATATTTGGATTAGATAAAAAAACTTTAAGTTTATATTTTTATATTTATTTCCCTTTTGTAATAACTTTATATAACTCATATTTTTCTTATATAAATATTTAGAATTATAATAAAATTATTTCAACTTTTATTGTAAATAAAAATTAATCCAATTTATATATATTTTTTCTAATTAGATATAAATTTTTATATTTTTATATTAGAAGAATAAAAGTAAGATATTGAGTTGGACAAAATATGTTTAAAAAAAGTATTATAGTAGGTAAGATGTAATAAAAGAAAATTATTAAATTAGGCAAAATATAATATTATGAAAGTATTAAAGTAGGTAAATATATATAAAGGAAAAATACTAAATTAGGTTAATATTAGGCTCGGATGACACCGGAACACCAAAAATTTTTTCAAAACTAACGAAGCATGGGAAGCAGACATATAGGATATGGGGATTTTGCATTAATATATAAGAGAGATAATAATAAATGATATGTAGTTATAATATAATTAAAAAATATTATCTTAGATTCAAATAATCGACGGCACTTCCATTTTTTTTGAAAGAATCGGTTGGTTATGATTTATGGTTTTCCCTTTTTTGGAAATGTGAACCGGCAATGCCAAAATTGTAATCGACGGTTCCCAAATCATGACCAAGCTTATTCTCGGGTTTAAATTTGGAATTTTGTTCTGAATTGATTTTCAAAAAATACATTTATCTCCGAGTTTTCTAAAAAAAAGTGCACAATCAACTCTTAAAATTTTCGAGTTCTGAAATTTAGAACATATCCACGATGCCAAAAAAAACAAAAACAAAAGAGGTATCTATTATTTATCTCATATCCATATCTTAACTCATTTCCAAAGAGCTAATTAGTTTCTAAAATCAACAAGAATATGATACAGGCATCTCACACATTCAAAAAGAAAAATGAAACAAAATAAAGACACATGGATTGTGTTGTTTTGATAATATACATAACCAAAACAATCATAAAATAACAAGAGTGAGTGTTAATATGAGAACATTATGCGGCTCGTGTTGGTTAATTTATTTGTGTATTTTTATCTAGTCTTAAATATACGAGATTAATATAATATATGGAATCGGACTTTTTGCACTTACTTTTTATTATAAAAAAGTTCGTCCGCAAAAGACCAGGCAATAATAAGTGAAAGTTTGACTCAAGTCGAGTCTCTCGGAGAAGACTAATCGAAAGTAAATTTTTGTATTTGATTCACGAATGAGAAAACAATGAAAATTCTATACTAAACTCGTGATCGAATTTTAATTTTTAAAGTTCTAAAATCTAAGACAGTGATTTAAATAACGAAAAATGAAATCAAGAATTTTGAAAAAATTAATAAAACGGGGGTTACGACTCTAGATTTGTCTCCACGATCAACTGGCATTTGATCGAGCACTTAATCGACAACTTAGGGGTGTCAATCCCAAATTGTAAGTAATACTCCCAACAATGAAACTCGATGGTTCTAAACTCATCTGTGCACCAAACCCATGAATTCTAACCTGCAATTATCAAGAAATCCAATAACACATATTTAATACAAGCATGAACATGATTAAAAATATAAAAAGTTTGAAAGAAGACAACAATGGAAAATGAGCTTTTAAGAACAACAAATATTATCATATAAATTTGGTGAAAGTATGGGCAAAATAGTTATTTTTGCCAAAAATGGTCTGACCACTGATGCTGGAAATGACCCCGTCGGTGCACGTCAATCGATGGATGTGCTTCGCGGGTTCGAGTCATGTTTCGTCAAAATCGAGCTAATTGTGATTCTCGGGAGCGCTCTTGGGCTAGATCGACCCTAAAATATAGAAAAGTAAAATAATATAAAAATCTATAAAAAGTAAGGGAGAAATACGAAAAATACTAAAAAGACGATAAAAGTTACGGATATGCAAAATAAGAAAAAATGGAATAAAATACGACTAAAACCCAACTAAAGCACACAAACAAAATAAAAAAATATACAAAAATCACACACAAATATGTACGAGTCATACACGACGAGTAAGATTGTAGCATACTTGAAGGTGACGACTCTATTGAATCCAGCTGCTACACTTTAATTCAGAGCAGAACCATGAGAGCGGCGGAGATGGACGGAGGAGAAGTGGAGGATTTGGCAGGCGATTCGACGGGGGAGGGTTGGTGGTGCAGGGAAGAGAAGAGGTTAGAGACATGGACGAAGCTGAGGGAGGCGGCGTTACAAAGGCTGGCGGTGCATTAATCATTCGGGCAGCCACCGAAACCACTGTGGTAGTGGCTGCAGGAGCCTGAGCTAAAGCAGATCCACCTTCCGGTACGAAGATCATCACAAGCATAACTAATCGAGAGTATTTTGCTATTGTTCATTTCTCGTGTCGATATAACCTATGCCCAAACACACTTCCCCACCACACTCGTGTGGGGCGCATAAGTGCATGTGGTGTGTACAGTCACGTTAAATCATGTGAGAAGATACAACGAACTCAAATTATACAGTACATCTCGTTGCACTTAATATAATGCAATATGATATGATATATTTATTTATTTATATATATATTACGTGATGTATGTAATAATTTTACGAGATATAAATATGTATAGCAATTGTATTTTATTTATTTTTTTAACATAACAATTGTATGTTGAAGCACTAGTCACATGGATATGGTAGAATTGTCCGAAAACTTGGGTCTCTCCCTCTCTTTTTCTCTAAATTGCAAATGTGAAGATAAGTAGCTATTGTCAATTTGAAAACCATGGACCTAACAGTTGCCACTGTTGAACAATTATTGAGATGAATTGAAAACCATGAACTTAACAATTCATTGTGGGCGAAACGGTAAGAAAGAGAATTTCTTTGGGGGGAAATAATTATTTTATTACGGGTAATATAGTCATTTAATTTTATTTTAGTCCTTAGTGCACAAATCTAAAATTAACTTTATTGAGAAATGAAGAGAGTACAAATCTCCAAATTGAAAGAGTTCTGGAGAAATTCTGATGGACAAGTTTTCAAAGTACAAATATAAAAGTGATTATATAATCCGAGAGAAAAACACAAAGAGAAAAACAATAACAAGAAACTAAATTATGAATTCACGGCCTTAATTCCAGAGGCCTAAGCCATGAACGGGCAGCCTGCTGTAGAGTCGTCAGAAGTTTTACCCTTAATTAGGGCAGCCAACAATTCTCCACGGTCAAAGAAAAACTCAACCTTCACAATCTTATTCTCTTCATTCATCTGTCACAAAAACCACACATTAATTTCACTAATAATAATAATTTTGCAACTTTTTCGCTAAATAAAATAATAGCTGGAGATTAGTACCTCGACAATGGATGTTCCGAAGATTTCAACCAATTCTCCAGTAGGAGCATGATCTTTGTAAGCTCCCTCAAAAAAACCCCAATGCCTAAACTTGTAAGCAATCAAAGGTGGGCCCGAGAAGACTTGAAGAATTTCCAAGGCAAATCCTCTGGGAAACACTTGCTTGAAGGCTGATTGGGATGTCTCATAAGTCTCCTCATCAGGGTTGTACAATCTCAGAGCTGGTGGCAGTGATGTTTGGAGAAACACTTGGTAACTTCCCCCTATCTTTCCTACTTCTTCCAATGTGAAGTATCTTTTGCCTTCATTTTTAGATTGTTTATCATTAAAATTCGACTAATTTTGATTGAATTATGATGCGGAGAAGAAAAAATGTATCGTTAGACGATCAAGTGATGCAGCACGATATGAATATTTTTAAGCTTTGAATTATTGAAAATGACTACGATTCTGTCAGTTGTCAATATTTGTAATCAAGTTTTTGATCAAATGGTTCTTATCAAGTGAAAAATTATTCCCTTAAATTATTGTAAGATGTAACAAGATATAACACGATTAAAAATAATAGCACATAATTTCCTTGTTTGTGCATTGAAGTTTTGAATTTATATAATTCAGGGTAAAATTACAAAAGTTACCCCTAACATTTACCTAATTACAAAAAAGTCCAGTTATTTACAAATTTACAACTATCCCCTAATAATTTGTAATTTGCCTTTTTCTTTTTTTTAAATAATTGAACCTGTAATTATTTATGGTTTCAAATTAAGCTCTTATAATCTGCTCTTGAGGAACAACATACCATTGATACCGATGGTAAAGTTTTTGGGGTCAAGTGTTTTGTAATCATCTGGGTTGGCCTTGTGGACCAATTCCATCTCCCATGTCTTGATAAGATTCTGGACATACTCTTCTAATGACTCAGCGGGCCATACCTGCCATAAAAAATAAAAAATTGAGTTTTTCTTGTAATAAGCTAAAATCTCAGGGTTAATTTTGTAATTAACTCTTTTTAAAGGAAAAATAAATAAATTGCATACTTTGGTTCTCCCTTCTTCAAAGAGCTTATTGACGACGTCGTAATTAGGAGGACCAGCAATCCACTGCGTGGTTTGGAGCTCCTGAGGGGTCAAGTAGGATCTGTATTTGTCTCCACCAACATTAGAAGTTGCCATATTAAATAGTTTCTCAAAATAAGGATGCTAATGTGCCTTTAAGAATATTAAAGTTTTAAGCTTTGCTTAATTGTGGTGATGAAAAAGTTCTCTTGCAAGATCTTTATATAGAGGAACCAAAGTAATACTGTATGCAACTTGTGGCTGCTCAAAGTTCAAATAATGGTCTACGTGCAAAAAACAAATATACCTACTTTGGTACCACCAAAGTATTAAAATATCCAAATTGGCAGGTTCATTGAATTATATTTCCGCAGCCATAGTAGAGAATTGCTTTTGCACGAGACAAAATCATTTGTCTATTATCATAATATTATAAAATTGGAATAGGCTTAAGAATTAAGATCAACCTAGCAACACCTACTCACTAGAAATAAAGAAAATCACTCCATCCTACAAAGAAATTGTCAATAAAAAAATTAGGAGTATAAATGGGAAAATAATACTTTAAGTATACTAATTAATATTTTTTTTAAATTGTATGGAATAAGCGTAAATCTATTTTTTCTTTGACGAATGAAGTAAAAGAAAATCTTGTTTTATTTTAAGTAAAGATCTTATTTAAATGTCGTACTTGAGTTTTTATATTTTAATTACAACAATGTGATGATATCTTGAAAGTTCCATCATATTATACGTAAAAAGCATCGGTAGTTATTTTAGAGTAAGATCTGGCATTATAAATACTACATCTTATAAACTCAAATTAGATGTCCATATTAGGAGATATTAGGAGATATTATATTATTTGATTTTATATTATTTGATTCCTGTATTAATTATTTTATTATCTTTAGGAGATATTATTTTATTTGATTTTATATTATCTGATTCATGTAATTATTGTACCTAGTATAAATATTCCTCTTGTAATGATAATGTTTATTAATTGAATTATTCTATTCTCACATGGTATCAGAGCCTGTAGGGTTTTCGTCACACCCTACAAACGGCACCAATCTTTTTTTCCTTCCCACATTTTTTTTCTCTTCAGCAAAATGGCTGCGATATCGGACGTAGTTTCAATCAACGCTTCTGCGCAAATCCAAGGCCGCGTGGGATATCCTGGCCAACACGTATGGGCGCCCCTCTCGTGGTAGGATATTGGCGCTCAAAAATCGATTACAAAACCCAGTCAAGGGTAATCAAACCATTACGCAATTCTTACATGGAATCAAGGGTACAGTGGATGAACTCGCTTTATTAGGATCAACTATGGATTTGGAGGATATTGTTCTCAAAGTCCTCAATGGCCTCGATGATCAATATCGTGAGTTATCAAACGCCATTCAAGCTCGCGAAACGCCGGTGTCGTTTGACGAACTTCATGAAAAGCTTTTAAATTTTGAAGCTCAACTGCTCACTCGTCCTGCTGCGGTTAGTCCTCAGCCGCTCACTGCATTCGCCGCTGGTCCGCTTCCCGACGTCTGGCAACTTTGGTCGTGGTGGCCACAATTTCTCACGTGGTCGGGGAAAGGATTTCGGAGGTCGCCAATCCAACGCTCAAAGATTTCAAGCCTCCAATAGTTCATCTAACCCTAACCCTCGCCCGTACAAAGGACGGTGGTCAACTCTGCGAGGAGACAGGCCACTCGGCTAAACGGTGCCCCAACTTCAACTCCCAACCATTTGCTGCACATGGAGTCTCACCTCAACCCACCGCCCGCCCAACTACAGCTCCACCGTTTGCCCACACCGCTGCTCACCCACTGGCCTCCGCTTCTGAGGATTGGATTCTTGACTCCGGCGCATCACATCACATCACTACTGACCTCGCAAATCTCTCACTTCATTCGACATATGAGGGTCAGGATGATGTCATCATTGGTAACGGTTCGGGTTTACGTATTACTCATGTTGGCACATTACGTACTACGTCGCCT
>BMAC01000503.1:777679-795471 GCA_014905375.1 Phtheirospermum japonicum
GTAAGCGAGAAGTGAGGGCCGCTTCTACTGAAACTTATGAATCCAAAGAAGTTGTCCATGGCCAGAAACGGACACAAACGTGAGAACAGAAGAATTTTGAGACCTTAGTGGGTTGGTATTATTATTTAGTATACACAAAGGGGAATAGTTCAAGAATTATGTTCACTAATCCGCCGGTATGCTCGGTAGTATTAACTAAGGAAGGTTCAAGGCCACAAGCCACCTATCCCTATTCTCTATTGTCTCTTAAGGATTGAGTTATGTATTTGCATTCATGCATGTCGTTTTTGGAGTTTCTCACTCATGTAGGGGATTGTTAATAATGAGATTTTTTCTAATTAAAGTTTGTAAATTATATTTATTCTAATTAATTGGTACATCGATAATTCGTGTTAACGAATTGTATAGGCTCGTTCTACGTGTCGTGTAGATAATTATAACCTTTTGAATTTCTCAATTCCATTAATTGGTGAGTGAGAAATGGTGTTTGGAAGTTGGATAGGCGCTTTTAAGCCTTATCGTTTATCCCACATTGATAGTTATCCAATGTGAAAGGTAGTTTAAAAGTATTTAACTATTAATGATTGGATATCAAGTGGGCCCAGTGGGTTGTTTGGACTTTGTGTAAACGAAGCTAACGCGGGCTCTTGGACTTGGGTTCGCCAGTCCGCGTTCGGCGAAGCCGATGGCGGATCCGAGCCCGAGCCCGAGCCCGGTCCCGGACCCGGACCTCGGACCTCGGTCCTGGGTCTGGGACTTGGGACTTGGCCAATTGGTCCGATTGTGATGGTCCGTGTGGGGTTCGAGTTCCGGTTCAACCATGGCTAACCTTTTAGCCGCATGTGGTTTTGACCCCTAATTGTTTTTTGAACGTCATGCTATTGCATGGACGTTACTTTGACCAAACACCTGACTGCGTTTGAATAGACACGCTGAACCTGTTCAGGTTCATGCTGTCAGGTGTCAGACGTTTTGAATGTCTTTATGACATTAACTTTGGCTGTAACCTACCTCTCTGGAACCCCTATAAAAGGGTGAGTAACTCCAGCATTTTACACACACGAAAATCACCTGAAACATACAAGCATTAAGCATATTTTACATTTCTGCATTTTCTTGTCTACGTAGCTCAGTTCGTTTTCTTCCAGTTCGGCGGAGCTCTGGTATTTACGGTGCTGTAATACCAGAGACGAAGTCGTTTCATCTTTGGAGACGAATAGCCAAAATCGAAGGGCACTACCGGGGCTATTTCGTCTTGCGGACAGAGATTAAAACTCGACTCGACTTGAATTATTATTTGTTTTTCTATTTTTATATCTCTTTTTCCAGTTTTGTGCTCAGATAATTGTAACTATTCCAACAATAATACACCAATTCAATAATTTATAAATATTAACGAGGCAATCCAATTCGTATACAATTCAGACCAGTCAAATTCAACCAAACAAAAAATAAAACACGATTAAATTGTACGTTTATTGGGTTATAATCATTTAGTTAACAAAATTAACTGCATTTTTTAAAATCAGGATCAACACTAAAAAATAGATATATTTCGAGATTTAATATTTTTGAAGGAAAAGATATTTCTCGACATAAATGATTATGTAACGGTCAATTAATTGAATTGAAAAAAAAAACAAATTATATGGACTGTCAACATTGATAGATTTCTCAAGCATAACATTCACTTCAAATTTTATTCAAAGTAATTGATGTTACAATTATATTTATAAAATTAAAATAATATTTTTTTTATTTAATATAATTAAAAATGTGAACTAGTAAAAGTAGTAAAAATAGCAAAGTAAACTTTAATTATTATTATTAGTAAAGTAAAATGTAAAAATAATTATCTCTGTATAAATACAACAAATAGAATATGACAAAATAATAGAGAGTATCATTTTAGATTACAATAAATAATCACATTCCTTCAATTAAATCACTATATTGGCTTTGAAAAGGCAAAAATAATTATCACTGACAAATGTAAATAAAAGAAATAGAATATGAAAAAATCAAATTACGACAGATAAAACATGACTATTATCTTTTAAAAATATAAATACAATATATATAAAATATTTCAAAATCGTAAAAGATGAAACAGATAGGAGAGAGTATCATTTTAGTTTACAATAAATAATCACATTCCTTCAATTAAATCAATATTCGCTTTGATTTTATACTAATTCAACAAAAAAAATGTCATTTTTCTTAATATCAGAAATGTTGCGTTATCAATCTTCTAACGTTTTCTTTTATTATAAAGGTCAATTTTACCATAAATTTTTAAAATAATATGGTAGAAAAAGATTCACAATTTTCTCCCTAACATTAATCTCTATTTTCTTTCTAGCTTTAACATCGTCAATTCAATAATTTATAAATACTAATAACGAGGCAATCCAACTCGTATAAAACTCAGACCAGCTATGCTTGTTTGAGAACCCATTTTGAATTAAACTTTTTGCAAATAAGTTGATTTTGAAATTTTTTTTTTTGTTAAATGGACTTTTAAAATTGTTTTTACCAAACATTTCACACTTTGCAAGAACATTTTGTCAATTTTATAGATGAACTTTTATGCCTAACGTGTTTTCAAACAAGGCGTAAAACACGATTAAATTGCACCTTACTGGGGAATAATCATTTAGTTCACAAAAATCGAACTGCATTTTTTTCAAATCAGGATCAACCCTAAAAATAGATATATTTCAAGAATTACCCTCATAATGTATACAAGTTAGAGAGGTTCAAACAACTTTAATAATGGCAATAACCGATATTTGTACAAGAATAGGTTTCAAGAAGGTACTTAAACCTAAAACTAAAATAATTAAAACGCTCACATAGGAAAAACAAATAAAGAGGAACCATCAGAGACCAAAACTGTATCCCCATAAGCATTAAGCTATTGTACGGTCCGCATCATGGTTTGAACTTTCTCCTAAAAGAAAGATCACATCACTTGGTTCCTCACTATATTTCATTCAAACCAACAAAAATAGCACCCAAAAAAAAAAAGCGAAACTAAATTTAAACAAAAATTGGGCTCAGAAGTTGATTGGGTATGAGAAGTTATCATCACGCGATCAGAGTGGTGCATGACTTTCTCTAAATTATCATCACCGCCCTTCATTATCTGATTTCAATTTCAAAATGAAAAGGAGAAAATAAAATAAAAATAAATATAAATATAAAAATAAAAAAGAGAGATACAAACTGAGACTCTGATTCGGAGAAATGAGATATTCTGTTATTTATACAGAAGAGGATAGAAAAACCCTAATCGTTGAGCTCTTGCGAGGAATTTACGTTTTCAGCCTTGGGCCAATTGGACCAATATAGATTTGTAAGAAGGCCCAATCATGAAAAAGCTAAGTTCGAGAGCCTGTAATCCATAATGGAATTTAATAAAGTAAAATAACTTCGATATATTTTATGGCACTTCAACGGTACTGTGAATGCACCATTCTTCGATTAATGAGAACCATCAGATTAAATTTAGGTTTTTCATATTAAAAAATTTAACGATTGTAAATGAACGAGGGATGGAGTACGGTGACAACACTACGAGGGTAATTCTTGAAATCAAACATCAGATTAAAGGGTGACTAGGGGAGTGCATCGGTCGGTTCGGTCAACCGAACCGACCGAATTGTCAAAACCGAATTTGACCGAATTCGATTATTGGTCGGACCGACTGAAAAAAATTGGAAAAACGAATCGAAATATTTCAGTCGGTTTCGGGCCGAACCGATTTCTTCTTTTTTTTTTTTTTAATTTTTATTATTTTCTAAACCATAAAAATAAATTAAAAAATATATAATGCAATTCTAGTCCAAATAACCCCTAATGTAATAATGCAATTAAATGATATAAAAATACATTTAGAATTGATTGATTTCGTATAAAAAGTTACAGATAAAATAGATTTTGCTTGAGTGTTAAAAGCTTTCATTTTTATTGTGATTGATACAATACCATTGTTGTAAAAATTGTATCAAAATGCAAATACAAAAATTTCATCAAACCTCATATTGATTTGGGTAACTTCTATGGTGCCGGAACCATCAGATTAAGGGGTGGGGGCATGGTACCGACACTTTTAAATGCAAGAAAGCGTGGGAGCATGATGCCATGAAGTAACCGTGTTCATTTCATTTCCATTGATTTGATCATTCACTATGAATTCATTTCAACAGAAACGAGTGTTCATTGAGATATTGCACATTTCATTTACAAACGAAACGACATTGATAAACTATTCATAGATCATTTTTATATTTCAAACAATTGGCACAAACACCAGCGCAAAATACGTCAGATGAAAATTTACATCAGGGGTACTAATCCAGAAACACTGCAAATATACAGTTGAAAATTTGTCATGATATTTAGATGAGTCAGATCAAAGCCTATTCATCTTAGTAATACCAATTCAATAAAAGTAACAAACATAATTTCATTTTAAGAATTCCAGGGGGGAAAATCATTAAATTAGTAAATACCCTATTCTTTATTCAACGGATCTGTAAACCATTACATCCATCAGAATTTAAATCAATCATTATTCAATCTATCGACTCCCCAAAAAAATCAATCTCCGAGGACCTTACGTTCTAAAAATGACGTAACATGATGTCATCTGTATACGAAAACGACTAGACGACCTTTTTATACGCCCACTCGACACTAATTACAGTTCAAAGTCTCCTCTTCTTCTCCATATTCCACACAATCAACGTCCTTCATCAGTTTAGTCAACCCCCCCAACAACAAATAAATCTCATCCGCCTGACCGTTGGAACTATCCTCGACCAAAAATGGCAAAAACCCATCACCCACATCAACCAAAGCACACCCCGGATTTTTCCGCACACCCAAATCCCGCATAAACGTCCTCACCTTCGCCAGCTTCTCCCAACAACCCGCGGCCCCATACATGTTCGCGATCAACACATAGTACCCTGAATTCCGAGGCTTCATTTCTAGAAGCTTCTCGGCCGCCCACTCCCCAATATCCATATCACCATGTATCCGACAGGCCCCAATAAGCGTGGCCCACATTTCACACGTCGGCTCATAAGGCATCCCCAAGATAATATCTTTTGCCTCGTTAACTAACCCGGCCCGCCCGTACAAATCAGCCATGCAAGCAAAATGCTCTAAATTGGGCTTTACACCGTAATCTCCCATCATTTTCTCAAAATACAATCGGCCCAGACCCACAAGGCCCGAATGGCTACAAGCTGACAAAATAGCAACCATCGCTACCCGATCAGGTTTTATACCAAATCTTATCATTTCCTCAAATAGCTCGACGGCCACTTTACCATCTCCTTGAACGCCATATCCAGATATAATCGATGTGTACGTCACCGTATCTCTATTTTCCATCGAATCGAACAATCTCCTCGCAATCGAGACTTTACCCGATCTCGCGTACATATCGATAAGTGCATTCCAAAGCAACAAATAACCCTTAAACTCCTCACGTCGAGCGATATAGCAGTGAAACTCTTTTCCGTGCCTCAGATTCGCCACACGGGCGCAGAGGGGTAAAATGCCAGCCAGTGTCACGTAATTCGGTTTAATGGAGGTGAAAAACAAAAGCTCCCTGAAGATAGACGTGGCTTCTTCGGAATAATCCCACTGCGCAAAACCTGATATGATCGAGTTCCATGTAATTATTTTTTTATTCTCCACTGACCTAAATACGATATACGCGCGTGCCACATCACCGCATCTAGAATAAAAGGTAATTAACGCGTTTTTTACGTTCTCGTACTCAACCGAAGAATTGCGGATAGCCGAACCGTGAATTTCTTTTCCCAGTCTCGAAGCACTAATATGAGAGCACGCGTTTAACCCGATAATAACTGCAACAGGATCGAGACAATCACCGTTTTCTCTAATCTGACGTGTCAATTCGAGAGCCCGCTTAAAATTCCCTGTCCGTAAATAACCACCGGACACGGTGTTCCAAGTTATGATGCTTATCTCGACCCGGGCTGCTCTCATGCTCTCGAAAAGCTCGAAAGCCCGGTCCCACATACCCTTAGACGCATATCCCGAGATCATCGAGTTCCATGTGACTTCGTCCCTGTTCGGCATTTCGTCGAACACATTCCGTGCGTTCACCAGATCACCGCACTTTGCGTACATGGATATCAAAGCGTTCCGCACGAACAAGTCGTGCGTGAGACAGCTGGATTTAACGGAATTATGAACCTCAATTCCGAAAACGAGATCTGATTGCTCGGCGCAAGCCTTGAGAACGGACGGGTAAGTGTAGTAATCAGGCCTTGCTCCGTTAAGGACCATTTGTTTGTAGGCGGATATAGCTTCATCGAAACAGGCTTTATTTACGTAGGACGAGATGAGTTTGTTCCAGGGAAAAGGGTTTGAGGTGTTCGAATCGGCGGTTATGGAACGAGCCACGTCGAGAAAATCAAGAGACACGTAGTAGGAAACTAGTTTTGGGACTAATGAGTGGTTTTTGTGAAGGCCGTGAGTGATGACTTGGGCGTGAAGCTGCTGACCTTCTCGAAGCAACTTTAGTTTCGTGCAAGATAGCAATAAGGATGACAATGAGTCTATGATGAGATCGCTAGAGGCGGAGGGTAAGGCATGTTCTTGAATATGAGAGAAAGTTTTGAAGGCTTTGGACAAATGACCTCGGTTTGCAGAGTCTTTTAGGGTTGTTATGAGGCAATCTACCATGTAATTATCGGTTTTGTTGTTTGCTCCTCAATTGACAATTATTTGAAACTGCACAAGCACAACCAACATTTAATTTCATTATTTTTTCCTAATATCTTTACTGGAAAAAAGAAAAAGAAAAAAAATGAATCAAACATCATTCAAGTGGCAGATCGTGAATTTACTCGCCCAAAAATTATTTCAGTAGAACTTGATAACCGAAGGTGGCTTAATTCAACACTATTTCAAACCTTAATTCACACAAGTTGAATTGAACTAATAGTAGATAAAATCAAAGATAATTAAACTATAAGAATTACCTTATCCGGGTGGTTAGGGTTTTCAACACTGGGAGGTTTTGGTGGGTCGACTGGGCTCGACCTGGGAACCATAGAGCGAGTGAAAAAGGATTTCATTTTGAGCAAGGTGTGAGACTCGATTATAATGGATTAATGACAAATTAATAAAAAAAAAAAAAATGAAAGATACCATAAAAATTTAAGGGAAAAAAATCGATGTACCTTCAGAGCACAAGGATGAAGTTGAAGAGAGAGAGAGATGGATTTGGGTGAAGGTTTTAGCGTAGTGGTTCAAGGCAGTTTTAATTAATGGAAAATTCGCAAAAATGGTCACACATGTTTGGGAGGAGTGCAACAATAGTCCTCTTTAGTTTCCTATTTACAAAAATAGTCCTCTTTAGTTTCCTATTTACAAAATAGGTCCAGTGTGATTAATTTGTCTCAATCTAAGAATAATTCACCAATGATTTTGAATATTTCGAGGAAATTAGATAGCTCGTTGCCTATGTGGGTTTACAAAATTGCAAAATAGGTCTAGTATGATTAATAGGTCCTATATGCATCTAAATGATTTTAAATTGAGAACATTCTTTATCAAGATTATGGGGAAATAATTATTTTAATAAAATAAACAAATCTTAGTTTTAATAAAATAATTAAAAGTAAATTAGCAAAACATTTCAAATTATTAATATAATAGTGATAAACTATTTAATAGTTCGTGTTATATGCTAGTAAAATTTTGCCCTCCTTTTAAAGTTTTTTTTTAATGATCAACTCTACTTCTATTCTCCGATTTTTTCTTTTTTTTTTCTTTTTTTGATATATTCCATAAAAATTTTGCCCTTGAATAAATTTTTCCACAAAGAGAGTCCAGTTACTATAATTAACATATAATTAATTCTTCATTCCCACACATACCCTTAATTAATATTTTTGAAATACTAGTTTTTTACGTGGTAATTGAAAATTGATGATTACAAAATAAAATTTTACTATTCCAATAACAAATATACTAATTACAACAATAATTTCTATAAGTATTAATTGACATTAATAAATTCAAGAAGAGTATAATTAAAAACACTAATTAAAATAATGATTTAACAATATAAACTACTCATTTATTAATCTTTGTTAAATTAATCACAGAACTATCATTTTGGAAAGAAGGAAATATTAAACTAACTTCATTATACATATATTGAATTGCACATATCCTTCATGTTGTTAATAGTGTTAACTATTAAAGCTGACGTGTTGAAAAGAGAGCGTTCTGGGGCTGATGTGGACCAATAAAATTTCTCTAAAAATGACGTGTCGGACTGTGGTTAATAGGGGGTCTATTTTGGGAGGAGGCCAAAATTTTGACCGAGTATAAATAACAACTTTTTTTTTATTTATGTTAATTTCACGAACAAAACGTAAGGTTCATCTCTGAGGCGCCGCTCTCCTTTTTTTTTTTTTCAGTTCTGTTTTTCTCAATTTGTTATTTACCAGGGTTTTCATGAATTATTCTCCATATCCGGCCGCAACATTGAGAATTATTCTTCACAAATTATTTTTCTGCTATTTTCGATTGTTTAGTTATTTTTTTCATCCTTTTTATTTTTCCCATATTCCGCGTCGACTTGATTGTCAGGAATTCCCCTAAGAAATTATTGGTTCTTTTAATTGTTTATCATACTATCGAAATCGATAATTACCCTACCTTCATCTCCTTTCTTAAAAAAGGCAAAGCCCACATCAAAACCAGTAAAGTAGTTAATCAAAAAAAAAAAAGGCAAAACCCACATCAAAACCAGTAAAGTTAATCAAAATAGCTGCTACAATATTTACAATCTCCGAAAAGAAATTCTTATGGCTTCCAGTTCCATTCCTCTGCTCGCCATAGACGACGACGATGTAAGTTCAGTTCATCAATTCATAACTTCACGATTTTTTTTAAAATTTAATATAGGTCATCGAATTAAACTTTTGAATGAAAATCTGGGTATTATATTTTCTCATGCATTTTTGGAATATTGGGGATTTGATTGAGAAGCAGCTGTGCAAGCAATTGACGTGGTGTGCCTGGCAAATGTTGCTGAAAAACCTACCACCTCCATTTCTAATTTTAATTCTAGCTTAAATTGTAATCCCCAAAATATTTTGGACCCAGTTCGAGAAATGCAGAGCAAGGGAGAAAATGATGTTAAATTTAGTTTTGTTTCTTCAACTAGGCAATCTACGTTAAATAAATTTGTTGAGCTTTTTTTTTGGAATTTCGAAGAAACCCGTGGGGAATTTCGAGTTTTCGAATGGGTCATGTCGAAATGTTAGTAATGATGATGTTATTCTTGATAAGAATGGTGGTGATGTCGCTGAATGTGAATATATTGAAATGGTTAATGGGTTTGTGAACATTCTGCCAAGACTTGGAATTACCCAGGTTGTTTTCTTCTCTAAGGCTGATGTTATTAGAAAAAATCCATCAATTTCACATTTTGTTGCTTAGTGTTAATGTGGATTTGTTAAGATTTTAGATACATTCCAAATTTTAGAAATGAAAAAATATTATAAGTTTATGAAAAGATAGAATTTATAAATTTGTAGATATACTCTTATTCTTGCTGGGTTTTTTTTCTTTTTTTTGCAGTGAATGTCCCTCATCGTGATTATCAATATTCTATCACGAGGACCGCACTGTTTTCCAATACATTAGTTGTATTGCCAATCGGACTTGGAAAATTTGTTATTGCTGCAGTTGTAGATCTTTTAATATTAAATCTATTTTCTTTTTCTGCGGATTTCTTGAATATACTCTCAAATTCCTGTATCAGTGCCAAATTTACAATTTAATCTTATATCAGTTATTTTTCGATCCAATATCAATTTGCAAACAAATTTTCAGATAAATAATTCGAATCCTACTATTATTTTTCGTTGATCCAGATGGCTGCTTCGAGTTCGTGGCTGGATCTACATAAGATTTTCTCAAAAGTTTTTTCTTTTCTAAGTAAGATTGTCTGGTGAACTTTAGATTTAATTACCTCTTTCAAATTACCTCTTCATAGGAGACTTTGCTGGTGAGTTTAACATTTTCCATGCGATTTTGGTAATATATTAAGAACAGTTGTTTCATGATCTGTATTTGTGTGTATGCATATGAATTAAATATTAAGTATATTTAAAGTATTTTTTATTTTGACTTGGATTATAATGCGGATTTTTTCAAGACAGTGTGGTTTTTGTTTTAATTTATTTTATGGCTTCTATATACTTTAAATTTTCTTCAGAAATTAACGTCAGCCAGTAACATATCTCCAGAAATTTTCTTCAGAAATTTTCTTCAGAATTTTTTTTGATTCGATTCAGTTTATATTTCATATATTGCAGTTGATCCCTCTATTCGAATGATTAACAAATCTGAAATTCCAGTAGTAAATTGCAGATCTGGATTTCTTCCATTTTTAAAATTCTTCGATTTATTTATTTGTATCAATTTAACACTTTATATTTTCCTGATCTTTCAGTTCCATTTGTATCAATTTTTAAAAAAGGAGTCTAACAAGGCGGAATGAACAGAGGCCCAAACATCAGATAAGCAAACATTCCGGAATCGAAGAATAAAGCAGAATCGAATAATAAGGCGGAATAAACAACAACAGTTGAAATTGCTATTTTTTGGGGGGTTCTTATATGGATCCGTCGATCTGGAATAATGGTTCATTTCGTTTTTCAATTGGTAAGAATTATTTTATATAGATCCAAATTCAGAATCAAGAAATCATCTCTTCCTATTTTTGCCTTTGCAGCCGTATTTTTTTCTTAGGTTTTGGATCATGCTTCGCAATATCTCAAGATTTGGATTCTTAGAATATGGTTGTATAAAAGCGCACACGGTGATTAGAGTAGATTTGTCCTTGTTTTTATTAGTATTTTAGTACGTTTTTCTATTTGTTTTTGGTGTAAGTTGGACGATTTAAGCTTAATCTCGTATTTTTATAATTCCAGCTTATTTTACCGCATTTTGATCGTAATTGATGCAAGTAGGTGATATTTCGTTGTTTTTCACCTTACAGCTAAGTAACCGGAAGAGTTTAATGCGTAATAGACGAGGTTCGATATTCAAGAAGTGAAGAACAAGCTTTCCGGTGAAACGAGTAGCAAAAGATCGAGAATTGGAGACAGACGCGCAGTCGCATCGACTGACGCGACCGTCGAGGCGAGCCATGATCCGCGCCAGTCGACGCAGCGTCAACGCACTGTCGACGCTACTTGCTGAAGCGTCGATGTTGACGCACTGATGTCGACGCAACTTGCTGAAGCGTCGATGTCGACGCACCCCGTCTACGCACCTGCCCAGCCGATGCGCACACCTGCCGACCAAGTCTTCCGAGCACCAGCGCGCGTCAGTCGACGTACTGTCGACGACCGTCGACGCGAAGGCCCAGAATTCGGATTTTAGGGTTTTTTATGCACCAAGTCATGCAAGATCTATATAAACCCTCTATATTTCGGATTTTAAGGAGAAGACACGACCCCCTAGGGTATTTTAGCTTACAATAACAATAATCCCACATCGCATAACGAGATTTGAAGACGGAGATCAAGGATCGAAGAACAACGCGTCCAAAACATCGAAATCGCGTTCGGGATTCATTCTTCGCCCAAGATCAACGTTCAAACTCTGAAATAGTTGGAGCTTTTTACTGCTTTTAGTAGTTCGAATAAGTACTCTAAACTCTTAGATAATTTCGTAGTTAATTCTTAGTTAATTCTAGTTTAATTAGTTTAATCGTTTTATGTTTGGATATTGGATATTGGTTAATTTAGTTTATTTATGCGAGTTGATTTATGTTTAGTTATTCGGTAATCTTAGATTCTTATGATTCATTGCGTAGTGATAATATTTTACGTTCATGCTCTTAGATTCGTTAATTAGTTTTAATCTATGGTTGCGTATTATTGATAGATTAATTATTGCTCGTAGTTGATAATTTAGTTTAAGTAACTAGTTTAATTATCATTAGTTTAATTGCTGCTTTAGTTTATAATGATCAACTCAACATCTTTCAAAACCCCAATTGTACATGTATTTTACTTTAGTTCGTAAACTAAGAAAAACATCCGAAAAGCCGAACAGTTGTTTCCTCGAGAGATACGACTCGAGTCAAACTCATCACCCTACAGTTACCTCGTACACTTGCGAGCAAACTGACGTGCTTTTAAATTAATTATTAAAAACGGGGTGCACAAAAGTTTGAGTCACACGGTAATATATACACACAAAAAAATATGTGCGCAATATTCAGTTTGATCTTTCTCCACCAGAGTTTATCCCTTTCTATTTAAGGTTTCGTAATTTTTGTCCATTTTCCACTAATTTTAGGGTTTTAAGATCGGGGAATTTTTTTCCTCACATCCTCATCCTCGATTTCCAATTCTCTCGATAAATACCTTGATCGACAGGTATTATGTTTCCATCTGACTTTGTTTTAATATTTCTGGCTTCTTTTGTTGCAATGAATTTTGTCTTTTCCAGGTTGCGAAAAGATAAAGCAATTGAAGTGATAAAACACGCTTTGAAAGCTCTGAAAAAGCGGCATTTACTAGAAGAATGAGCTCATTCGCCTGCTATTATCGCTATCTCTCGACCGATTGTGTCATAGGTTACTGAAAGAGGATTTTATTTATGTTTACATCAATTTTATGGTTCCATTTTACAGTCTTGATATTGGAATTTGAAGTCTTTGCACATGAGTTTGAAATACTTGAAGTTAGGTGTACAGTGAAAATTTGTGTTGGATTTTGATTATGTTAAAGCTTACCAGAGTGTGTTTGTGTTTTAGTCTCTAATAAGCAGAAAAAAATGGATTACTTTCAAAGATAAGATCGGTGAATGCATATCAACATCATATAATCATTAACATATTAATCTTAAGTTATATTAGACTGTCTTTTATTTGAGTCCTAAGCTTATGGCAATTAAATTTACCAAACTATGTTTGTACGCTGGATTTAGATTTCTTGGCCATTGGAAAATGTTTCTTGATTTTTATTTTTTTTGATCTTCCGATGTTCATTAATTCGGTGCTGTTTTGGGAGATTTTGTTGTATTGGTGTTTGAAAATTCGTTAAATTTGCGCGGTTGTTTAGGGAATTTTTTTTTTTGAAAAGCCATTGGTTTGCGGTTATGAAATTTTGTTGATTTTTAAAGTTGTTAATTGTGTGTTTTCAGTCTTACTATAAAGATTTCTTTTGGTATGAAGGTTGTGGCACGCTTCAATGAGATCATTACCAGACCGCTTTTGGAGGGAGCTTTGGATACTTTCAAGAAATACTCGGTTAAAGAAGAAGACGTTGATGTTAGTCTACCTGATTTCACATAATGTTTCATTTGGTCACCGCATATGAGTATTAACATCTATCGATCAATACTATAAGTTGCTAATGCATTTGGTAGTGAACATTTTTTTTCCTACAGTGGTTATGCCAAACACATATGCCCCGAAATTAAATAGATTTAAGAGCAGTTATCTTTTGAATTCGTTTTACATATGCATAGATATTAATTTGCTAAGATATTTTTTTTTCTGGGTATGAAGTATCCTTTGTTTTAGTAGGTTGGATTTCAGATAATCTCATGCTGAAGTAATGTTTTTTTTTTAATTATTATTTTTTAAATCCTTGTGCACTAGGTTGTCTGGGTTCCTGGTGCATTTGAAATTGGTGTGGTAGTAGAGAAACTTGGGAAGTCACGAAAATACCAAGCAGTTTTGTGCATTGGAGCTGTGGTACAGTTGGAATCTTATTTATGTTCTTTTACACTTGGGTTTTCGTGGAAGTAGAGTTGAAATTTTTTTACATTAGCTTTTTGGTCTCCTTATTTTCTGTCAGCGCTATATCACATTTACTTACTAATGATTTCTCTCTTTTTGTAACTTTTCTGACCAATAGATTAGAGGTGATACGACCCACTATGATGCGGTCGCTAATTCAGCTGCTTCTGGAGTACTATCAGCTGGTCTAAATTCAGGTTAATTTAAGTACTACAGAATGATTAATGCATTAGAAAATGAACCCTATACATAATTAAAACACTTTTTTTTTTTGTATTACTGGAAAGAGAAAAATGAAACATCTAAGGAAAAAGAAACTAACCCATTGAAATCTCTTGAATAAATGTAAGTGTCTAAATTGGGTATCTATATTTAAAATCAATTTTCAGTGTCTGGTATGCTTAACTGTAAGTTGGAAATAAAAAAGGAAGTGAACTTTTGATAATCAAACACAGGCTTACGTTTCCGTTTTCATGATTCCGAATATTGTTCAAATCGTTTTATTATTTTCGTATAATAAAGCATGTCAATGACCTCTTCCAACACCACCTATTTTAGTTCTTTTTTATTTTGGTTTTTAGAATCGAAATCATTCGCGATGACCTTTAAAACTGATTTCAAGACACCCTTAGAGAAGGATAGAGGTAGAGTACCCCTTTCTCACTATATTTGAATTTTTTGCATTTGTTTGCGATGAGGTCTGTTTAGAAAAAGAAGACCCAAATATTTGAAAAAAATTGGTTGAGAATTTAAGTCATCTAAAACCATAAAACATATGTTCGAGAATACTTAGAATATCAGAATTTAGAGGATTGTTCTGGAGGAGTTGAATTGTAAAATTCCAGGAGAATGGATTTGTTAATTGGTATGGGTAAAACATGATCTTGGAGCAACTTAGTGAGCAATGCATATCCATTAACAACATATCATAAAATTCAAGACTTAATCAAAACACAATGATCCTTTTTACTTTTAACCTCTTACATTAAAAAAATATCCTTACAGTAGTAAGTATTTCGCTCATCACACAAGTGTATGATTGAACGTGTACACGCTCGATATTAGTTCAATGCATGAATTCTAACACAACCTTACAAGTTATTTATCTCTCCACTGCTCAGTGTGTACAAAAGACAAGAATCAAAATAGGTTTTATTAAGGTTGTGATGTAGGCTCTTTGATAATGTATGAATATTTGGATAAAAGTAATGATAATGCGAACTAACGCATAAGAATACCACAAGTACCCTCTTTTAAAAACTTGAAACTTTTTATAATGCTTTAACTTATCCTCAAAACAATTAGTTTTAGGCCGAAGATAAGAAAGTGTTTGATATGTTTTTGTTGTTTTTATTTAGGAATTTAGAGATTTACGGGATTAAGAATGATAATATTAGAGTATCAAGCAAATATAAGAAAGAAAAGAGGTCATTGGACCAGGTTTGGAGCAAGCCCACGCAACCCACAAGTCAACAAGGGCCGAAGACTCACTATCGAATATGTTATCAATCGATAGTGGGGTCATTATTGTACCCTGTTTTCATGACACCTATTATCGGCCCAACAATCTATTGATAGTCTGGTCAATAATGGGTAACATGCATTATAAAATGGCCCAGAATCAGAGTTAATGGCCAAGATTTGATTTTCTACTATAAAAGGCTCCTTGGTTGCTTTCTAGAGACATCACTGACATCCGTCAAACACAACTTACCACCACATAATATCATCCACCATAGTTAGGCTATAATAAGAGTTTGAGATTAAGAGAGTAAGAGCAAGTAACAACTAGAATTAAGGATCAACTTCAACCAATTTGGTAATTTCTATCCTTTCTTTTCATTATGTCTATGTTGTGTTCGATTAATTGTGTAATGAATTGTTGAACATGTCTAGCTAAATCTCTTGTATTCTAGGGTTTAGATAAACCATGATTGAATAACGTTATAATATCCCTTTCAGTTCAAGTATGATCCCATTTCTATTTTCGTGTTTTGATTCTTAACAATGAATGATAAATAATTGCTTGTGTTTCTTATGTTTTAATTGATTGATAACCTTTCAAAACTACGAACTTGATAATTCATAATTCGAGAGATGAGATTTATAAATAAGCTTTCAAACGAAATACATTAATCAACAAGGCTTTCAAACGAAATTCGAGAGATGAGATTTTAAAGTTGTACAAATCTTTTAAATCTTTTGGAGTTCTAAGTATGATTTAAAACAGACACATTGTTTCTACTTAGAATCCATGGTTTAATCACTATTGTGATTGGCTTATAGTGAATGAATCGTAATAGACTTGATAGATCAAAAAGAAACAACAATGGGATATCATTGTGAAACAACCCCCGACATACTCTCTATCACTTAATTTTTCTAAACTCTTACAAATTGTGTTTGTCTTTATATAGTATATAATTGTCATTTGTAATGACATAACTCAACTCATCTTATACCGTTGAGATAAAACTATATTGTCTAAATTATATTACTTGTCAATCTTAAATCCTTATATGGTCATTGTGGGATTCAACTTTACTCATTTTGCACTAAATTTACACTATATACTTACTGTTAGGTAGAGTATTTGAACGAACAAATTTTTATTACTCGAACCAATCCCTAATAAAGTAGGGAGCAGTCAGTGACTAACAAAGAAAAGGATAATATTTAAAGGGGCTTACTAGGGATTATTTTATTTGTGGTATATATTTATTTGAAGATGGATAAGAGGGTATCAATAAAGTACCTAGATCATTTTTACAAATCACATGCATTAAGGCCCCAGACAAGTTCTAGTGTATTTGTATATTAATGAAGATACTCTCTCAAGATATAAAAATAAATATTTTATATAGCTACAAACCCACCAGGTATGTCTACCGAATACAACAAACGTAAATTCATAAAGGCTTCACAAGTTCAAAGAATTTGTTATCAATCCTCGATTCGAATACTAGACTCTCAAACCTCCAAATTAAGTAACATAATAAATTCTCAATTGAACCTATGATTTCAAAATTCCATCCTAATGGACATGACTCAACTCTTCTAAATATATAAAAATAAAAAAAATTAAAGTCGTAAACGTGCCAAAGCGATTAAAAATTCCAACATTCAACTACATGAATGCAAGATAGGGTATGTTGCTAACTCTAATGCAAGCAAGTCAAGACATAAAAATTTGAGAATAAAGAATCTTGAAAATCACAAAATTTGCAAAGAGGCAATGTAAATAGAGAGATTATAGAAGATGAGAGATTGGTGTGAGAGAAATAAGTTGGGAATGAGGGGTATTTATAGGAATAGGAGTGAAAAAATCAAAAAAAAAAAAAAAGCGGATAAACGGCGGTTTTGGACCAAACCGGCCGGTTTAGGGTCGAACCGGCGGCTTAGGGGAAGTCGATCGACTGAAATTTTATTTTTTTTTTTAAAAACCGGCGGTTTGAACCGCCGGTTTACGGTTTGGGGTATGGAGAAATCGGAACCGGCCCGCCTTAACGGCGGTTGCGGTTCCGGTTCCGATTTGAGTCGTGGTCAACGGTTTCCAGAACCGTTGACCGCCGGTTCAAACCGGCGGTTCGTCCGGTTCGCCCGAACCGTGGGCACGTCTACCAATGACATTAAAGATCTTGTGTAATTTTGGTCAAAATTGGCTACTTTTTTTCCATACACTCTCTAGAATTGCAAATGAGGTTTTCGCCATTCCCGTTTCAACGGTTTCTGTTGAATAGGCCTTTACTACCGAAGGTTTTATGTTAGATGATCGACGTTTTAACTTATTATCTAAAAATCTTGAAAATAAAATGTTAATGAATGATTATGTGAAATTTGAAAAGCGAGAACAAGAGTTACAATTGGATGGAGGTGAAAAGAGCGACCATTACAATACCACTTCGGAAAGCAACGACGACGATAGCAACAAATGAACGAAGACGAGCCTTCACTATCT